>CM069313.1:1540000-1545000 GCA_035609425.1 Epinephelus awoara
AGACGAAATTGGAGCTGTTTGGGCATATGGACATTGCCTATGTATGGCGAAAAAAGGGAGAGGCCTTCAACCCTGTGAACACAGTTCCCACAGTTAAACATGGTGGTGGCAGCATCATGCTGTGGGGCTGTTTTGCCACCTCAGGTACAGGCAGTCTGGTTCGGGTGCATGGCACCATGAAAAAGGAAGATTACCTAAAAATTCTGAAGGAAAACATGCAGAAGTCTGCTCGCACTTTGCACTTAGGTCGTCGCTGGGTCTTTCAGCAAGATAACGACCCAAAGCACACATCTAAAATAGTCCAGCAATACTTCAAGGATACCAAGACCAATGTTATAGAGTGGCCTGCACAGAGCCCAGATCTCAATCCAATAGAAAACCTGTGGCAAGTGCTGAAAAAAAACGTCCATGCACGAAAACCATGCAATTTGGGCCAGTTGGAACAGTTTGCAATGGAGGAATGGGCAAAAATTCCTCAGGAGACCTGTGCTAACCTAGTGAAACACTATTCAAAGAGGTTGTTGTCAGTTGTGGGTCACAAAGGGTACACAATTGACTACTAATGGTCAGGGGGCTAATAATTTTGAACGTCTCACTTTTGCTATTTTTGGTTGAAATTCAGTGTGATAATAAAATATCCTAATGAAACTTGTTGGACAATGTCGTCATAGTGCATTTATTTCAAGAATAAAAAACATTTGTTGTCAATGGTCATTTTCATGGAGAAATCAAGAATTATGTTCAATTTCACAAGGGGGGCTAATAATTTTGAGTTCAACTGTATATAATGGTATATATTCAAATAATACTATAGTAATAGTATATATATAGGGTCTGACATTAACGGTTGCCTGAATGCCCGGGGCAAGTAAAAATAGCCGGCGGGCTGGCAGACCCTGCGCAGACATGCCCAATTGGGCAAGCAACACCAACTCGGATTTTTTTATTTTTATTATTTCCAATCGCTGGGCAGGAATTATACCACGGCCCAATGGCCAGTGCTGTGGAGTCCCTGGTGTGTGGCCGTAATCCCCCTCCTACCCATACAGCCAGTGTAGCATGCCCTGTTTTTTTTTGACAAACAGCATAGCAAGGCTACAGCTAAATTAACGTACTGACACTCCGACACACACACACACACACACACACACACACACACACACACACACACACACACACACATACACACACACACACACACAAGCACACACACACCGAACAGCCACTCAGTCCTTAGCTGCTAACGTTAGCTCATGTACAACAGGTACCACACAGAAACTTTTACAAAGGCTCATAATGTGCTTCTAGTGACTGTCAAATTGCCAGCGAAAGCTGTTCACACTGCGGACACTGTGCCTGCTCTCATTGGGCAAAGATCCTTTCTGAGGAAGAGGGCTCACTTTGCTGCAGGGTTCACCAAAACGTTTTTTTTGGGGGGGTTTTTTTCTTTTAATAAATTGAACACACATTAAAGAACATACAAGATCCTATAGAGAATTAATACATGTAATACGAGACAATAAACATTGTCAAATTAAATGAAGGAAGGGGATTTTTTTTAAATTCAAATAAAAAATTGGGGATTTATGTAAAAATATACATAGAGACATATAAATAATTATATAATTCAAGATATGTAGGCTATGTTAGGTGATCCTGACCACTGGCATTGGCAAAAGAACTGGACTTGGTCCCCGGACGCTGCACTGCAGCTGCCCACTGCTCCTAGTGTATAAAGTAGAATAGGTCAAATGCAGAGGTCAAATTTCATTTCAATGTATGTAATGTGCTGAGAAAGGACAATAAAGAATCTTCTTCTAATAATAATTTCTTAATAACTAGGAGATAACAAAAGAATAAAGAGATTTCAAAGACTTAAAAAATAAGGGACGTGAATCAAAACAAGAAGCGAGATATGTCCCCAGTCATGCACACCCAGTTTTAATAAACTCAGTACTGTTTCTCAACACATATATTGTTTTGTCTTCATTCGATGTAGTTAGCACATATTGTTATTGCGCCATTGATTTTGGCCTTGGTGCCCCACATTTTGGCCGTGATGCCCCAATAAATTTGTATTTATCAAAGGCCAAAGTGGCCTTGCCCTAAAAATGACTTCATTTCAGGCCTGTCCTCTCCTGTTTCTGTCCTCGGAGGGGCCAGTTGCAGTGTGCTGCTTTTTTTATGTGCTGCTGCCTCCATTGGCTGAGCGTCTCTGCTGATGTAAGATATAAGTCATGAGCGAAAATATGCACCACACAGCCAGAAAAAGAACCTCTTAAGCCTGATTTATGGTCGTGCGTTGAATCGACGACGTCGCTACGTGGTTGCCGTGACGCCGTCGTGAACCCTTCGAACTTCTCCGTCACTCCGTTTCGTCGTGGTGCAATTCACCGCCAGAGCAGTAGGAGGCTTCGTTCCTTTGCTGAGTGGTTATCGCCGTTTCTAGTTGATTCTTCGTTTAGCTTCCGGCTTTTTCGGTCACAGAGAAATTAACACGGAGCATGGACAGACGGCTCCGGCCGTATCCGTATTGAACGTTGTGCATAATGGCATATATATAATGAGCCTTAACAACATCTACATGGCAATAGAAGATGTTTAAAGACGGCGGGGATGGCGGTGGAAATACGGAACCGGAAATGCGTTGCTACCAAGCAAACCAATCACAGCCGTGCCGGTCTGCGCTGGGTCTGTGTCGCCTCGCTACGGCGAGCCTTCTGCGTAGCCCCGTACCCTACAACGTAGCGACGTCGTTGATTCAACGCACGACCATAAATCAGGCTTTAGGCAGGGCAAGTAAGAATTTAGATGGAGCAAGTAGATTTGAGAAGTATACCCTTGGAGTTAAACCTTTTCTTCCCCGTACTTTGTAAAAATGATATGTTTTTCTTTTTAAACTGGGTGATGTTTGGGCATTGTCTAAGCTCCACATTCAGTCTGTTCCATGATCTTTCTCCGTTGATTGTCATACAAAATCTTTTCACAGTTGTTTGGTACTTGGAAGTTTTGAAAATTAACTTTCCCCTTAAATTATACCCTCCCTCTCTTTCATAAAACATGTTTTGTAAGTGGATTGGTGCTGATTTATTCCTAATTTTGTACATAAATTGTGCTGTTTGAAATTCAGCGTCATGAAATTTGAATAGTTTAGATTTATGAAATAGTGGATTAGTGTGTTCTAGAAAGTCAACCTTGTATATTATTCTGATTGCTGGTTTTTGCAGTATGAAAATTGGTTGTAGTGAACTTTTATATGTATTGCCCCAAACCTCTGTGCAGTAAGTTAAAGGCTAAGTTCGTTTTTTTGACACCTGGGCCTTATTTTTAGGAATAAATACGCTCGTAGACTCACCCAGACAATTTTGGTGGAGCTCGGAGCCATTTTCGAGCAATTTAGATCCATCCGACGGCGTTTTCTCTCATGCCATAGAAGCAGACGGGGCCAGACATCGAAGCCCCTAAATTAGACATTATCTGCTGCGAAACTCACTCATTTCACCTACTTTTTATAAATGAATGGCCAGTGTTATCACCATGTCAGCTCAACTTCCTTGTTATGGTCATCCGGGGCTTTACAAGGATGGGTAACTTTTGATGACGTCAAATACGTGCACCGCAGGAGCACAGTCCAGCTGGCGCTAGGCTAGGAGCTACACGGGTACAAACATGGTTTGTCATTGCGTTTTTCCACTTTGTCCAAACAAAATGACTAGTTGGACAAAGTTTACATTCCACAGAAAAAACCCGGAGTTACTAAAGCTCTGACTTGTCCTGAAAATGGACCCGAATATTCCTATGGAAGAACCGAGGAGGTTCAGTCACCGGGTCTGCAGCGCTCACTTCGCTCCAGAAACCACACTGAACTGAATTTCCTAAATGCCAAACTCATATCTATGAAACTGTCAACCGTGTTTCTGCATTGTTTTTTTCTGTGTAATAGCCTGAGTCTGCTGTCTGCATTCCAGATCATACATAACCACAAAGTAAAGACATCATACCCAAGTTATTAATTTATAAAGCAAACACTCATAGAAAATATACCCTTTTTGCATTTGTATGGGCTACTTACTTTATCGAAAGTTGTCCGTTCTGTCCTGCTGACTTCGGCTGCGTCTGCCAGTTGACTCTCAGGACATGAAAAAAAAGTCTCTATCACAGCCCGGTTTGTCATGGCAGAAAAATCTTCCAGTGTAGTGAGACACGTATTTTGGGGGGCATCAATACGTGTTTCCTCTGGTCTCAAGTCCCACTCTGAGCAGCAAAGGCTCTTCTGTTGTCTGTGGCGTGTCCACAACAACACCACCAGTTAGCCCCCATTCGTGGACGTGCAGTGGTCGCTTGTTCTCTGGCCAGCTGTTCGGCTCTTTCCCTCTGCATCCTCCTTTCGTCAGTGTATTCTGGCTCAAAACGATACGGGCATCCATCATACTCAAAGTCGTCATCAGACACTTCTACATTGGATAAATATTCCGTCATGTTGCACAAGAATAGCTGTGTAGCTGTATAGCCTAGCCTAGCGCCAGCTGGACTCAGCTGCGCTACTGCAGCACACGTCTATGACGTCATCAAAAGTTACCCATCCTTGCAAAGCCCCGGATAACAAGGAAGTTGAGCTGACATGGTGATAACACTGGCCATTCATTTATAAAATGTAGGTGAAATGAGCAAGTTTCGCAGCAGATAATGTCTAATTTAGGGGCTTCGATGTCTGGCCCCGTCCGCTTCTATGGCATGAGAGAAAATGCCGCCGGATGGATCTAAATTGCTTGAAAACGTCTCCGAGCTCCACCAAAATTGTCTGGGTGAGTCTACGAGCGTATTTATTCCTAAAAATAAGGCCCAGGTGTCAAAAAAACGAACTTAGCCTTTAAGTATGGTAAGATCAGTGAACCGATCAGGATGTGGAGTAACTTGTTGTCCAGGAAGTGACGTGCTTTGGCCATGACAGAAATGCTTCTCGATAATTTAGTGCAGATGTTTGTAATGTGAGATTTCCA
>CM069313.1:1550000-1760000 GCA_035609425.1 Epinephelus awoara
TTTGATCTGGATCAAACCTTTAGTTTGGGTTTTTCAGAACTTTTTAGTAGGATTGGGATCACTTTGATCCAAAAAATTCTGGATTAAACTGATCCCATCAGAAGGGTGGATTCAGCGTGGATTTCAGGCCAAAAATGTAATGAAACTTTAAAATTGTATCAAATAATACTATATTTGGATCATGCAGTATAGCCTACAAGATATCCTATTTATTCATAAGGTTTTTCGGTTTTAGGATTTGTTCATCCGTCAGGCTACAGTGATTAGGTAGGCTATAACGTATTCAGCCTTTCAGTATAGGTCTACAGTAAAGTAGAAAGAGTTTGGCTTCATAAAACAATCCCCTAAACAGCTGTCAATATTGACTACAAATAATATATTTAATTCTGTCACTAATTAATGTATATTCATCACAATCAAAAATATTTTTGTATCGTTTTTAGATTAATTTTTAGTGATGCATGCAATGATAAAACAGAATAACAAAGCAATGGCAATGGCATCACTGGTTTTTGAAATCCAAAACAAATCCAATTCAGAAATAGTGTCTAACTATTGCGTCCCTTGTCGCACGTCCTGTTTGCTCGTTCTGGCAGAATGCAGGAGGTTGGTCAGGGTCTCCAAAGGGCTCAGGTGCATCATTGTCAGCACAGAGAGGGACATTGCGCTTGGTAGCGATGTTGTGCAGGACAATACAGGCAAGGGTTATGTTGCATGCTTTCTGTGGTTCTGCTCTCAGGTAGTTAAGTCATGCAAAGCGCCTCTTAAGAACTCCATTTAAACGCTCAATTGCACATCTTGCTCTGCAATGAGCGGTGTTGAAGCGTGCCTGCGCCTGTGTATTTGCTGTCAGAAAAGGGGTCATCAGCCATGGTAGGAGTGGGTAGGCACTGTTTCCAAATATTATGCCATCCGGTCGGTTGGTTTGGAGGTCTCTATATAGAGCGCTGTCCCTCAGGATGTGTACAGACAGACCCAGGCCACTTGACAATGCAGTTGGTGATGATGAGGTCAGCATCACACACAAGTTGGACATTGATGCTGTGCCTCCCCTTTCTGTTTACGAACTCCCATTCATTCTCATGAGGTGCCTGTATATGCACGTGTGCAGTCGATTGCTCCAATAGTATTGGGCACATCCCCAAAAGAAAAAAAGCTGCGCTTGGCCTGGGCAATCTGGTTGTCCTTTGGAAAAGAAACAAATTCATTGACCAGGCTGGCCAGTGAGATTGACACATCCTTCACCACATCACACACAGCTGATTTTGACACTCCCATATAGTCACCAACAACTTGGTAGAAAGTCCCACATGCATAAAATCGGAGAGCAATGAGGATCTGGTCTTCCACAGACAGTGACTCCTTTGGGTTCTGTGTTGTAGTTTTGGCCGGAGAAGGTTCACAAGGTACTCGATATCAGCCTTCCTGAAGCGAACCCGGGCATACAGCTCCTCGGTGGTGTATTGCTCCAGTGGTTTGGTACGCTCAACGTACGCCCTTTGACGGTATCCTCTCCTGGCAAAGTGGTGGTGGTAGTGGACAACACCTGCCATTTCACTGTCTCTCTGTGACCCTCTCTGTAAGTAAGTAAATTTTATTTCTATAGCACTTTTCACAGATAAAATCACAAAGTGCTTTACAGCAGGAATAAAAAGCAATAAAATACAGACAGCGACAAACACAGAGAACACACAATGGCACAGAAGACAAATAGTCACAGAGGCCCCAAAACATCAACATCAGTAAAAAGCCTGTCTAAAAAGATAAGTTTTAAGTTCTCTCTTAAAACCTTCAGTAGACTCTATGCTACGCAGAGTTTTGAAATGGGTGCGGGGGACCATCAGGAGTTTCTGATCTGATGATCTTAATGAACGTGAGGGAGAATAGGGTCTCAGTAGCTCAGTGATGTACGAGAGGGCTTGATCATGGAGCGCTCTAAAAGTAAGTACCAAGATCTTAAAATGGATTCTGGGGTGATATGATCCCTTTTCTCAGACCCAGTTAAAGCCTTGCTGCTGCATTTTGCACAGTCTGAAGGCGATTTACAGCCTTTTTGTTAAAACACAAAAAGAGTGCATTACAATAATCAATGCGGGATGAAACAAAGGCATGAATAATCATCTCCATTTCAGTTCGTGAAATCATGGACCTCAGTTTTGCGATATCCCGCAGGTGATAAAAGCAGTTCTTCACCAGCTGTTTACAGTGGTGGTCCAAGGACATGTCCTTATCAAGCACTACTCCTAGATTACGTATGCTAGGTTGGACCGAGAGGCCTAACAGACCTAAATGCTGCTTTATGAGGGCAATGGTACTGTCTGGGGCAATAATTAGTGTTTCAGTCTTGGCAGAGTTCAGCTGAAGAAGATTGATATTTAGCCATTTTTTGATGGCAGTCAAGTAGGCAGTTAAATTGTCTAATTTGTGCAGCTCGGTTTGCTTGAAAGAGCAGTAGAGCTGAACATCATCAGCATATAGATGATAAGAGACATAGCTGAACTCTCTGCTTATCTGTCCTAGAGGGGTCATGTAGAGCAAAAAGAGAATAGGGCCAAGAACTGATCCTGTGGGACTCCGCAGGTTAGCCCTGTGGTGTCTGATAAAAACTGATTGACATGGACCAAAAAACTCCTGTCAGTCAGATAGGACCTGAACCAATTTAAAACAGTACCGGAGATCCCACATGTGTCTCTGAGTCAATTCAGTAAGACTTTATGGTCCACTGTGTCAAATGCCGCGGTGAGATCTAACAGTACCAGGACTGTATATTGACCAGAGTCTGCTGCCATCAGGACATCACTTGAAACTCTAATTAAGGCAGTCTCAGTGGAGTGATTTTTCCAGAAGCCTGATTGGAAGGTGTCAAAGATAGAATTTGTATCAATAAAGGCAGTTAGTTGTTCGGCTACTACCTTTTCCAGAATTTTAGCCAGAAAAGGGAGCTTTGAGATGGGCCTATAATTTTTCAAATCAGCAAGATCCAAGTTTGGTTTCTTTAATTTAGGTTCCACCACTGCCTGTTTAAAGAAAGCTGGAACAACACCGGTTTGGAGAGATTGATTTATAATCTCTACAATAATACAAAAAGGGCCAATAGAGCCAAGAGTTTTAAGAAACAATGATGTTGGGAGTATATCCAGAGGGCTAGAGGATGGTGTCATGTTGGCAAGGAGAGCACTGATGTCTGACAGTGAGACCGAAGAAAACAAGGACCATTTACAACGGGGAGGCTGAATGGTGCAAGGGTTTGGACCAGTTAGAGGGATATTGGCCCAGATGTCATTGACCTTGTTCACCATAAAGCTGGCAAAAACATTACAATCAGTCTTAGAACAGACGGGGGCCGAGACAACATCAGGGGATGTAATAGAGCTGATGGTATCAAACAGAAATTTAGGATTTCTCTTAATGAGAGAAATAAGTTGGGCAAAAAAAGCAGCTCTTGCAGTTTTTAGCATATTATTCAAAGCTAGTCTCAGATCCTTGAGGTACAGCCTGTGGACCTCAAGCTTCAAAGCTTTCCACAGCCTCTCTGCCTTGCGGCAGCTTCTCCTATGATTTTGAATCTCTTCATTTCTCCAAGGACGGGGCTTCCTAAGAGAGGAGGATCTAGATTTTATTGGAGCTACTTTATCAAGAACAGACTTGCATCGAAGAATGAAACACTCTACCAGCGAATCCACATCATCATCACTGAAAAATACAAGGCGGGATCACTGAGAAGAATACCCTCCACATGTAGATTTTCAACATTCAAACCATGTGAGAAGACAAGGTCCAGTGTATGTCCCTTAATGTGTGTGGGACCAGAAACGTGTTGCACAAAGTTAAAAGATTCAGTGATATTTAAAAGCTCAGCAGCAATGTTAGATGACAGATCATCTAGGTGAATATTAAAATCACCAATAATTAGAGCCTTATCCAGTTTGATAGTAGAGGAAAAGAGTTCAGTGAAGTCAGATAAAAACCCACCAGCTGGGCCAGGAGGGCGGTAAATTGAACTACAATAAAATGGGTTATGTTCATTTATCTTAGCCACTTGAAGCTCAAACGAGGGGAAACAGTCAGAGTCCACCAACCTAATTTTGTAGCAGTTACTGAAAACAACGGCTAGGCCCCCGCCACGTCCAGTGAGGTGAGGTGTAGCAATAAACGAGTAATCCGGTGGAAACAGCTCCGTTAGGTGGATAAATTCCCTGTGCCGCTGCCAAGTTTCAGACAGGAACAGGACGTCAAGGCTTTTCTGGGTGAGCAGGTCATTCAGGACGAAGGATTTGTTTGCGATGGAGCGTGCATTAAACAAGGCCATCTTGGACCGTGAAGGCACCATAACATCACCGCCAGCTGACTGAGATCTGAGATCTGACAGCTGACAGAAAGCTGACCCGCGGAGCAAAGACACGCTGTGGGCAGAGGCTGCGGTGGACCTGGTTATGGCGGGGAAAAAGCTGAGGGTCGTTATCCTCCTCAAGTGCTTGCAAGGGGATGGGATGCAGGTAGCTCGTGAAACTTTCCAGGCCATGCCCGGGACGGAGCACCCTGCTCTGCCTCAGCCACACCTGAACGCCGGCCCTGGATCTGCGTTTCCGCAGTTTTCTCCGGAGTGGAGGTAGCAGCAGCCCTCCGAGTGACAGGTCAGCAAGGACAGAAGGAGGAGGTAAGAAACTGTGGCCCCAGTTTGCAGTGAATTGCTCCATTGAGTTCCTGATTTGTTGCAGCATGGACCGATCATAGCACAGGCTGGAAGTGCAAGTTGACAGGGCTTGTGACATTGACAGAACAAAAATGAATTGAAACAGATGAGACGCCGAGGCAGCGGCCGTGTCGGTCACAGGCACCATCTTGAATCCTCTGAGAAAGGCTGATTTAAATGGCTGTGTAATTGGCCTTTTTAAACACACCCGTTATGACTGATTAGTTTTGGCTTGTGTTCAATTGAGGCAATCGGACCCAAGGCCTATAAATGATGAACAATGTTCACTATAGTAAAGCAATGGAACCATGGACTCAAGAAGCTGTAATTTCACTGCTGCCGAAACCAACGCACTACTAGAGGGTGTTAGGTGCCATTATGACACAATATTTGGAAGTTTTAATTCTGCTAAGGGTGGAGATACCAACAAAAAGAAAAATGGTGTTTGGATTTTAATCACCGAAAATGTGAATGCCATAGGGTCTGGCCAGAGGAGGACCACAGACCAAATAAAATTTCAATGGAAGAATCTTAAGGCCAGGGCAACAAAGGACCATGCTGAAGCCAAAGCCCCACAAACAGGCAACAAGCCCTTTAAGGGAGGAGATTACACAGATGTGGTCCTCGACATCATTGGAGGTTAGAAGTTGCAAGCTCTGCATGGTATTCAAGGTGTTGTAGGGGATGGCGAGCCTGGGATTGAGGAGGAGAGTCAGCCAGTTCCTCCTGAGGCTGATCCAGAGAGCACATTTATTTTGAATCTCAGCTCTGTTACTGAGGAAGAAGCCGGATCCTCACTGGTAGAGCCAGCAGTAGCTGCCACAGGATCTCAGAGGAAAGGCTTGAAGCGCCCTTCATTAAACAAAGATGATGATTACAAGTCACTTCTGCAAAAAGAGACTGAAAGGGCAAAAGTACAGATTCGTCTGGCAGAGGAACAACTGATTCTCACCAAACTACAGCAAACCAAGGCCAGACTTGAGATCCGCCTCCTAAAGGCCAAGCTCAGACAAGCTGGTCTCTCCACCTCAGATGAAGAACTCTGAAATTATTGTTGAGTATCATGTCATATCATGTCGTATCATATCTTAAAGCTCATCGAGAGAATGCCAAGAGTGTGCAAAGCAGTTATCAGAGCAAAGGGTGGCTATTTTGAAGAAACTAGAATATAAAACATGTTTTCAGTTATTTCACCTTTTTTTGTTAAGTACATAACTCCACGTGTTCATTCATAGTTTTGATGCCTTCAGTGAGAATCTACAGTGTAAATAGTCATGAAAATAAACAAAACGCATTCAGTGGGAAGGTGTGTCCAAACTTTTGGCCTGTACTGTATATACAGACACCTCTGTGAAAAATAGTATGCTGTAATGTGAAAACACATCCGTGAGCATATGCAACCTTAAACAAAAGTAACAAATATCTCTCTCAGGTAACAGTAAAATAAAATGGGAATGAAACAGTGTGGATATGCTGCATTATAATAAACTACGTGTAGATTAATATCCGAACATACCTATATGGCCATCAGTAGTTCAATTTAAGCACTCAGTCCTGCACTGTGAGAAAATCAGCTGCTGCGCCTGGCGAGGTGAAGGTGTATGCTGTTTGTGGAGACCCTCAGAGTGGCTGGATACAGCATGGAATATGACATACCCCACTCTTGGAGCTGTTTCTTTACGGCTCAAATCCATAATCCACACAAAGACCCAGTTTTTCAGTGAGTAGGGTGAGCAAGAAACCAATTAAGTCCTTTTTTATGGCATTTTCAGGTATGCTTTATCCTGAAGTTTTTTTAAGTGTAGCATGGTGGAGTCTATGCTAACCCCTCTGCTATTGCTAACGTCCTCTAGGCCCGCAATCCTGGTTTCAGGCTCTGACATCCGTGCACCAAGTTTCTCTACCATGGTTTGAAGTGTCTCCAGGCCTGTGCTGCCTTGTGCATCCATATTGTCCTCCATCAGGATTTTTTTTCGGTTGTCTTGATGGATTTTACTTTTAAGGTGGATTTTGCTTTTAACAAATATGTTGACATATTTGTAAAAAGCCCTTTCTGAGACTGTTTTAGCAAAGTTTAATCAAGTTTAGTGGCTACAGCGTGGGGGTAGGGTAGCCTAGCTGAACGGAGCAAAAGGCTATGCGACCACGTTGGTGTCACACATCATCGGAAGTCCAGGTTTGACCTTTTTTTTTTTTTTTTTTTTAATATATCTATGGTATTTATTACACCTGGTTTTAGGAGGTGCTGTAACCCCTCAGCACCCATCCTTCCTTCTGTTCTTTGTGCATTAATAATAATAATCATAATGATGATAATATATATAAATGGCCTTAAAGGGCCAGTGTGTAATATTTGGCATGGTTAATTATCAAATCTGAATCTGAATATTCTACCCATTAATATGTTTATGTAAGTGTATAATCGCTATAAAATAAAATTTGTTTGGTTTTCGTAGTCTTATAATTATGCTTTTTTGTATATATATATATATATATGTATATATATATATATAGCAAGGGCCTTGCTTTAGAGAGGTCGCCATCTTGCGCCGCCATGTATGTACGGCAGACTGAACGGACAATCCAGCCAGCCAGAGAACGCGTTTCGCGTATATAAATAAACCAACAAAGACAGCGGGAGGAAGGAAGAAGGAGGAGGAAACAGCAGAGAGAGTGTTAGTAGTTCATCGATAGAGAATAGTGAGAAGTTTTTTTAGTTATAAAGTTTGCGAATGGACCACACTTACCACGCAACAGGAGAGAATGAACCCGAACCGTCATCTGCGAGGAAAAGAAGACGCAACTTCATTCCTTGTGATGCACTCTCTGAGGCGCATTCCCTCCTGATGATATATCTCCCCAACGATGGTAGCTCTGAATCCCATTCTGTGCAGCAAAATGGGAGCGGAGGATTCAGCCTCTCTCCTCGCCCGCTCAGCTTCCAAAACATGGATTTCCTCATCTGTGTACTCCGGCTCAAACAGGTATGGCTCTGGATCTGTGTCCGCTACAAGAAACTCTTCAAAATCGCGTTCAAAGTTGTCCATTGCAGCTGCTACAGTCCGGAGATATTGCTAGGCTAAATAAACAGCTGAGCTCTGTTTACAGGCTACACTGTCAGTCTGGAGATTGGTGGAGCAGAGAGGGGAGGGGGTCCCCGCTAGGTACTGTAAACGAGTATGTGTGTATTAAGTACGTGTGTTACACTAGAAGAGTTTGGGACGGGGTCTTTTACCCCCTGGAGAGTTACCGGAGTTTTTGGAGTGCTCAAATAAACGAGCCTTTTTCCTGAACGCTACTCTGGTCTCCTGCTCGTGAGGGATTCATTACAATATCGTAACATAGTTTAGATTTATAAATAAACATTCACCTCGTCGCTAGATAGACCTACTCCTGAAAAACTTATGTCTGCGCAAACCTTTTTGTCCCTACAAGGCCACCGTCATTTACCCGACGGGAGGGGTGAGCAAGTGAGCCCTGCAATCTAGAATTTGCCCACTGATGTCACTGTTTTCAACAGTTTTCAACCCATTTTACACACTGGCCCTTTAAGATAATAAAAACAATGTCTGCATTTTTAATGCCTCCCAGTTTCCAATAGCCATGGCTGGAGGCATTATCAGGGCTTGAAGTTCTCTGGCATGGTGCCGGATTTCCGGCGCAGGAATATTCAGGTGCAGGAATATTTTTTTATCGTGAATATTTTATCATCTTGCCGTAACAACAGTCATTTAACCAGTGGTTTTAAAGCAAAGCAAGTGAGAGATAATTTGTGAAGCCACAGATGAATTGTCACTTGCTAATTAGCTCAGTCAGATAGAAGATGCTCCTTAATGTCAACGGTTGTGAGTTCAAGCCTCAACTGATGTAAAATGTACATTTTAATGCAGACGTTCTTGTTGTCTTCCTATTCTGCCTCTTGTTGCTCAGAATTGCTTAAAATTGCCCGGCCCCAACCATTTTGTAGTAGTTGATGAACAAATTTTCCTTTTTTGGTGAACTGTAAATATTTCATCATTAAAAACCTTCAAATTGTTATTCTGGCTTCTTGATGTGATACTTGATTGATGCTCTCAAAGTGCACTATATTAATTCATTTAGATGTCAAATGTTAAAATTTTTGTTTTGGGGGGGACCCCCCTAGCACAGAAAGCACCCCCCACCCCTTCATGCCCTCTAAAAACATTTCAGGCACAGGATATTTTCTTGCTTCAAACCCTGCATTATGTTTTCAGGTTGTCCGTCCATATGTCACTACATCCGTTCCATCCTTGTGAACATATCTCAAGAACGCCTCAAAGAAATTTCTCCAGATTTGGCACAAATGTCCATTTGGACTCAATGATGAACTGATTAATTTTGGTGGTCAAAAGTCAAGGTCACTATGACCTTGTCCATCTAATTTTTGTGAATGCAATATTTCAAGACCACCTTAAGGGAATCTCTTAAAATTTGGTACAAATGTTACAAGCTAATTGGATTATGGTGGTCAAAGGTCAAGGTCTGTGTGGTCTTGCATCTGTCTTTTCTTTTTCTTTTTTCAATGGGTGTGAAGCGTCCGTGTTTTCACAGACATTGATATAAAGTGTAAGAGAAACTTGACTGGCGCGTGGAGGCATACAACCATGGGATGGTAACTTCAGGTCAGTTCTATATTCCTTTGCAAGGTCATCAAAAATGCCTTTTAAAAAATGACTTTTAAACTCCCACAAACACTGAAATTGAATAGTCTCAAACTACAATAGACTTATTCGATAATTTTGTACTTGTGTAATTTTGTACTGTGCTCCAAAACTAAAACCTCTGTAGCACCAGTGCTATGTGCAAATAAAGTACAGCCCTGTAGTGATAGAATGATCAACAGACTGCATTTATACTGAATACAGATATTACCAAACACTTTTGTTTATGCTCCTATTTTCTAGTTGATAGAAAAGATCTTAAGACTGTTTCTGTGCACGCAATGCAAAATTGGATTATAAAACACAAGTGTTGCATTTGTATTTATGTTTAGTTTTTTAGGTGAAACAGACTGAGCAGAGTTATACTTTCTTCACCGGGGTTGGATTAAGTTGGTCAGCTGGTGTCATTTGTTTATGTAATTCCTGATCGCTGCTCTGCTCCAGTAATTTTTGTCTGCGGGTGATGGCGGAGAAAGTATTCAAAACATACTTCACTTTTGACTCGCAAATGTTATTATGGAGACATTAAATTAAAACATGCTTGCAACCGTCGCCCTTTGTTGAGATGAATTACAAGGTAACTCAAGGTTTTGCCATGCTGTAGACTGTCCAGGTGCTGTACCGCGCTCAGTTCAGTTACGCCTTTTTCGTTCCGTCAACATCACATTATTAACTAACATTTAGATAATCGATCATTGACATTCGATGCTAATTTGTCCATGTCCTATTGTGATGGATTTAAGAATCCATTATTTCCCTCACCCCCACTTCAAACCCTACATCAGATCTTGCTGGTTTAAAATCAAAATAGCCCCAAACAGGGAGCAAAAGATGCCCAGATAATCTCTAAACCTCTTTTCATACTGCCAGTCAGTTTCCAGCCACCTACCAGTCAATTCCCAGCCATAAGGACTTTCCCCCTCTTCCTGTTTCCTGACAAGGTGTGCCTGATTTACAGTGCTGGAATATAATTGAGTACATTTACTCAAGAACTGTACATTCAATTTTGAGGTACAACTTGACTTAGGCTACTATTTCCATTTCATACTGCTTCATACTTCTATTCCACTATATGGCTATGCTGCTGTTGCACAGAAGGTAGAATGGAGCAGGTTGTCCACTAATCAGAGATTGGCCTTTGATCTCCTGCTCCTCCAGACCACGTGTTGAAACTATCTTTGATAGCCACCAGTTAAACATCACAGTATACCATGAAACCGGTATATCGCTGCAACCCTACCGGACAAGTGAAAAAAACATAGTCATGTTGAAGCCTGTGCATATGCCATGCTTCAGAAATGCAAAGTGGTGTGTAAAGAGAACCAAGTGGAGAAAACTGATGCTGATGTAAATGTTTGGTTGTAACTGTGTCTCTGGTTGCAGGTATGGCATACGAGAGTTTGTGGTCATTACCCCAGGAACCAACTGTGAGGCCATTATCAGCGAGTCCAAATGCAATCTGCTCCTCAGCTCTATCTCCATTGCTCTGACCAACAGTGGCTGGTGAGTCACCTTCCTCACTCACGGTAGGGTGCTTTCCTCCAGAAGTCTTTGGGCAGTCCAGAGTGGGCAAAGTAGCTGAACTAAGGTTGTTGTTGTGTTGTGCTTACATTGATTTAAGAGGAGCAGCATCTACACATCCCAACACAGTACGTGTCTTGGTGCTTTGTAGTATCAAAAGAGCCTGCTGGTTGAGAGAAGCTGCTGGATATGAGTGCTGTCTAAGATTTAGGACACATTGAATTCTTCATAGTAATGCCTCCTCCTTTTTATCTTGTGCACACAGCCAGGTGCCCATGTTTGTGCAGATCCAGCAGAAGTGGAGGCGGGTGTACGCTGGAGAGTGCCAGGGCCCAGGGGTGCGTACTGACTTTGAGATGGTCCACCTCCGCAAGGTGCCAAGCCAGTACAACCACCTGTCTGGCCTGCTCGACATCTTCAAATCTAAGATAGTAAGTGCCATGGACTAAGACACTTTAACGCATGCATGCATGCATGCATGCATGCATGCACGTGCACGTGCACGTGCGCGCGCGCGCACACACACACACACACACACACACTCTGTTACGCCCCACCCTTAGGCTGCCCTACGGGGCTAACAAAACTCCATCACTGATCCAATAATAACCACATGAACACCTTTAAAACACTCAAATCCATGTGATTTATTAGAATTTAAACAGGCAAACAAAACGACAAAAACCCCTTGGTGAGAGGCAGCAGGACCAGCAGTCCCCATTACAGAGCCTCTTTACTCTGCTGCTGGCATCGGAGCTCTTAAGCACCTCCTCCATGTCAGGTATGCTGCACCTTATTAGGTAATGCAGCACACCTGGGCAGATCTACAAGGAGGGAAAAGGGACAGCAACAAGGAACACATACACAGCCGTTACACACACACACAAATTACTTAGGCCCAATCCCAATTCCTATTTTAACCCTCAATCTTAATTCTCAAGCTCAACCCTCAATCTCACTAGCCCTCAAAACCAAGTGTTAAGGGCTATCTTGTGACTTTACAATGGGACACCCCTCAAAGGCAAATACGTCTTAAGACTGTGGGGAGCCAAAACTCTGTCCAGTCTGTCAGTTCAAAGAAGAAGAAATATACATCATCAGTATTTGTCAATAAAAAGATGTGTTGGGTATCAACATATATTTCAACATATATTTACCTCACACGATGGCACCAAATATGTTGGGAATCAACATATATTTACCTCACTCGGTGGCACTAAATATGTTGGGAATCAACATATATTTACCTCACACGATGGCACCAAATATGTTGGGGGTTTAATTGGCTATTGGAAATAATTAATAATTATTATTAATAATTAATAATTATGTTTAATAATGTGACTTAATTAACATTAAATCACCTCGTGGGGCACCATTCCTGTAAAGGGAAAAATGATAGCCAGTTAAAGATATCAGTCTCATAAAGTAGGCTAAACTATTAATTTGGAGTTTGATTAATAATTAAATTAATGACAACAACCAAAATTAACAGTAACACCTGAAGGATTTTGGAGTTCTTGACGCAGCAGAGGTTGACTATTCATTCACTCTTGTGCAACATTAAACAGACAGCAGGTTTGATTCCAAAGAATTGTATTTATTCACAACTTAGCAAAGCAAACCAAAACACACAAATTCTAACTAACTATATACAAGCTTGGTGAGTGATTGAGTGAGTGAGTGAGTGAGTGGCGATCAAGTAGCCGCTTGACCTACGAAACAAAATGGCTGACAACAGAGAACTACCAAAATGGCCGAATCAAGGCTAGCTTCAGGGGGAGGTGCCTGTCTGACCGTGTGGTTAGGACAAAGGAAAAGAAGCGGGAACTTTGAAATGCCTGTTTGGGTGTAGCTCTGTTGAAAGCCTTTGTTAATGAGTCTATGTGAATGTGATTTGTGTTGCAAACGGTCTGGATTAGTGCAGAGATTGTTTAGTTGTGTGCAAGAATCTGTTTGTGAACAGCATTAGCAAACTAAATACTGAGCTTTGGCAAAGCCAACTAATCAATGACCTAACTGCCAACAATCACAACAATAACTCAGTAAACAGCATTAAATCACATACAACAAGTTAAACAGTCTTGCTTAGCCTGTAAAGCTGTGATAAGCTATGCCCAGTTGTTACATAACCGATCCTTGAATGAATGGAAGAAAGAGTCACTTGGTAGTGCTGCTTTGTTAGCTGGCAGAAGAAGGCTGGGAAAAATCTTTCCAAAAAGTGACCGTATAGGGGCAGCTCCAAAACAAATGTGCAGTTACCAAACAATAATCTGCTGCCGTCTGCAGCTGTGCTGATTTCATATTGAAACAGAATGGTTGATCACTAGGGGAACAGTTGCCGTTGTGACCGAGAATTATGTTATGAATATGAACAGTTTAGTCTAGATGGAAACAGATTTTTTTGTGGCACCTGATTTTTCTTAATCCTTTAAGTGTCTATTTTCAGATTTTGCCAGGTACCAAGCTGAAATAATGTCCCAAAGGCTTCATTTTTAACCATTTATTGCACCTATCCCCAACTGGAAAAAGAAAAACAAGATACAGAAAGTGGTGTAACTTTTGAAGTAAACAACATACAGAGACAAAAAAAACACACTTTTCCATACAACTCTGACCCAAGGAATTCCATGGAATGATTATTTTTGACATTTGACAACATCTTGACTCTATTTAAAAACAATGAAAAATGGCAAAAAAAAGAGTTTAATTTCACAACTATATTTTCCTTTTTTTGTGCACCTAGGGTGAAAAAATTTCACCACCTGTTCTTTTTTTAATCCTTTAAGTGTCTGTTTTCAGATTTTGCGAGGTACCAAGCTGAAATAATGTCCCAAAGGCTTCATTTTTAACCCTTTATTGCACCTATCCCCAACCAAAATAAGAAAAACAAGATACAGAAGTGGTGTAACTTTTGAAGTAAACAACATACAGTACAGGCCAAAAGTTTGGACACACCTTCTCATTCAATGCGTTTCTTTATTTTCATGACTATTTACATTGTAGATTCTCACTGAAGGCATCAAAACTATGAATGAACACATGTGGAGTTATGTACTTAACAAAAAAAGGTGAAATAACTGAAAACATGTCGGTCCTCATGTGTGCCAGTTTCGTTGTAGCGCTTGATGGTTTTTGCGACTCCACTTGGGGACACATTTCAAGTTTTTGCAATTTTCCGGACTGACTGACCTTCATTTCTTAAAGTAATGATGGCCACTCGTTTTTCTTTAGTTTGCTGATTGGTTCTTGCCATAATATGAATTTTAACAGTTGTCCAATAGGGCTGTCGGCTGTGTATTAACCTGACTTCTGCACAACACAACTGATGGTCCCAACCCCATTGATAAAGCAAGAAATTCCACTAATTAACCCTGATAAGGCACACCTGTGAAGTGGAAACCATTTCAGGTGACTACCTCTTGAAGCTCATCGAGAGAATGCCAAGAGTGTGCAAAGCAGTAATCAGAGCAAAGGGTGGCTATTTTGAAGAAACTAGAATATAAAACATGTTTTCAGTTATTTCACCTTTTTTTGTTAAGTACATAACTCCACATGTGTTCATTCATAGTTTTGATGCCTTCAGTGAGAATCTACAGTGTAAATAATCATGAAAATAAGGAAAACGCATTGAATGAGAAGGTGTGTCCAAACTTTTGGCCTGTACTGTACAGAGACAAAAAAACACACTTTTCCATACAACTCTGACCCAAGGAATTCAATGGAATGATTATTTTTGACATTTGACAACATCTTGATGCTATTTCTGGACAAAAACAATGAAAAGTGGCAAAAAAAAATCATTCATAACTATATTTTCCTTTTTTTCATGCACCTAGGGTGAAAAAAATTTCACCACCTCTTCTTTTTTAATCATTTAAGTGTCTATTTTAAGATTATACTAGCTATCAGACTGAAATAATGTCCCATGGGGTTTATTACACCTATACCGAATCCAAAGAAATTGAAAATAGCTTAGCTTTTAAAGTAAACAACACAGAGACAAATGAACACATTCTTCCATACAATTCTGACACAAGGACTTCAATGGAACTATATTTTCCTATTTTCATGCGCATAGAGTGATTTTTTTTCACTACCTGTTTTTTCTTAACTATTTAAGTGGCTATTTTAAAATTATACATAGCAGACTAAAATATAGGCTAATGTCTCCTGGGGGTTATTTTTAATAGTTTATACTATCCTGAGCCTGAAGAAATTGAAAATAGCTTTGCTTTTGAAGTGAACACGTTTCTATTCAATTCAGACTCAAGGAATTCAATAAAATGGGTAGGCCTAGCCTACTAATAACTTTTCAGACCATACGGACTATTTCTGGGAGGGAGGGGGACAATCAAAAATACAGAAAAGGGCCAAATTCTGTGGGTGACTCAACATCAGCTGCCAACTTTAGCGTCGGTTGGAGCAGTGGGCCTGCACCTTGCGACTGTAAGATGGTTGTCTCCCACTGCTCTCTCGTTTGGAACAATTTCAAAAATAAGAAGATAAAAAGTAAGCATTTGACCCTTTTATTGAGATATTTAGTCATGGATGAGCCTACATGTAATACATGAGAAAAAGAGAACGAAAAGCTAATGTTTAAAGGTTAAAAGTGGATTTGAAAAGGTGGGTTTTGAGGAGTGTTTTGAAGGTGGATGGATCTGGACAGTCACGGATGTGTATAGGGAGGGTGTTCCAGAGGGAGGGGGCGGCTATGGAGAAGGCTCTGTCGGCCCAGGTTCGGTGCTTGGTCCTGTGTGGAGGTGAGAGGAGGTTTTTGTCGGATGATCGAAGGTTGCGGGAGGGAGTGGGGTGGTGGAGCATGTCCGTGAGGTAGGAGGGGGCCTGGCTGTGGAGGGCTTTGTGGGTGAGGAGGAAGATCTTGAAGTTGATTCTGTACAGGACAGGGAGCCAGTGTAGGTTTTGCAGGACAGGGGTTATATGTTCACGGGAGCGGGTGTGGGTGAGGAGGCGGGCAGCAGAGTTCTGGATGTACTGGAGTTTGTTGAGGACTTTGGATGATGAGCCGTAGAGGATGCTGTTGCAGTAGTCGAGTCTTGAGGTGATGAAAGCATGGATGAGAGTTTCAGTGGCATAGAAGGAGAGTAATGGACGGAGGCGGGCAATATTTCTGAGCTGAAAGAAGGCAGTTTGGGTGAGGCGGCTGATGTGATGTTCAAATGTGAGGTTATTGTCGAAGATGATACCAAGGTTGTGGATGAATGGGGAGGGAGAGAGGGTGGTATTGTCGATGCTGAGGGTGAAGTTTTATGTTGATGTAGAGAGGGATTTTGGGCCGATGAGTATTAATTCAGATTTGTCACAGTTCAGTTTGAGGAAGTTGGTTTGCAGCCATGATTGGAGTTCAGTCAGACAGTTGGTGAGGGTAGAGCGGGTGACCGAGGTGATGGATTTTGTGAAGATGTAGATTTGGATGTCGTCAGCGTAGCAGTGGAAATGGAGACCATGACGACGAATGATAGAACCAAGGGGGGGTAAGTAGATGATGAAGAGGAGAGGACCAAGCACTGAGCCCTGAGGGACACCTTGAAGCAGGGGGATGGTGGAGAAGGTGCAGTTGTTGACGCGGATGAAATGATGTCTGACAACTAAACTTCAACTCAGTTACACAACATGTTTTCTGTTTACATAATAAGCCTTCAGATCAGACAAATACAATCTTAATCTCTAAAATTCAACAAAAATGAGTAGTTTATCTAAAACGTCATCTTGTTGAGTCGACATCTGAACCAATCAGCTGTTAGATCAGGTGAGAGCCAGGCGGTGCAGTCGGTGGAGAGCAACTGCAGCAATTCGCTAAGTGTGGTTAAATGACCATACTCAGAAAGAGTTGGGACATGACACATGATAGGGATCGAATCTTCTTTTAAGGCACTTTAGCTGTGTTACAGTTTGCCCTTTTTCCCATGGTTAGTAAGTATAGGCCTATTGAATCAGCCTGAAAAAGAGAAAACGTTAGCACTAGCCAGTTAACTATGTACCATCACTAGCTAGTCAAGAAAATCCATGCAGACTCCATTTCTGTAAAGGAAAATGACATGTAGGCTCATCCATGACTAAATATCTCAATAAAAGGGTCAAATGCTTACTTTTTATCTTCTTATTCTTGAAATTGTTCCAAACGAGAGAGCAGTGGGAGACAACCATCTTACAGTCGCAAGGTGCAGGCCCACTGCTCCAACCGACGCTAAAGTTGGCAGCTGATGTTGAGTCACCCACAGAATTTGGCCCTTTTCTGTATTTTTGATTGTCCCCCTCCCTCCCAGAAATAGTCAGTATGGTTTGAAAAGTTATTAGTAGGCTAGGCCTACCCATTTTATTGAATTCCTTGAGTCTGAATTGAATAGAAACGCGTTCACTTCAAAAGCAAAGCTATTTTCAATTTCTTCAGGCTCAGGATAGTATTAACTGTTAAAAATAACCCCCAGGGGACATTAGCCTATATTTTAGTCTGCTATGTATAATTTTAAAATAGCCACTTAAATAGTTAAGGAAAAACAGGTAGTGAAAAACAATCACTCTATGCGCATGAAAATAGGAAAATATAGTTGTTAAATGTACATTTTTTGCTGTTTTTGTCCAGAAATAAAGTTGTCAAATGTCAAAATAACCATTCCATTGAAGTCCTTGTGTCAGAATTGTATGGAAGAATGTGTTCATTCTTTGGATTCGGTATAGGTGTAATAAACTGTTAAAAATAAACCCCATGGGACATTATTTCAGTCTGCTAACTAGTATAATCTTAAAATAGTCACTTAAATGATTAAAAAAGAAGAGGTGGTGAAATTTTTTTCACCCTAGGTGCATGAAAAAAAGGAAAATATAGTTATGAATGATTTCTTTTTGCCACTTTTCATTGTTTTTGTCCAGAAATAGCGTCAAGACGTCAAATGTCAAAAATAATCATTCCACTGAATTCCTTGGGTCAGAGTTGTATGGAAAAGTGTGTTTTTTTTGTCTCTGTATGTTGATTAGTTATTCCGGTTGGGGATAGGTGCAATAAAGGGTTAAAAATGAAGCCTTTGGGACATTATTTCAGCTTGGTACCTGGCAAAATCTGAAAATAGACACTGAAAGGATTAAGAAAAATCAGGTGCCACAAAAAAATCCGGGGGTAGCGCGTGGACCCCTATTTCCATCTAGACTAGTTCACGAGTTATAAATTACTCACTCCCATAGTTTTTTTTGGAGCCTGCTTGCTTTTTGTAAACTTGTCTTCATTGGTGGCCCTGAAATGAATCAGGGCTTGTGTTTTGTCTGGTGGTTACCTGTCAGATATTCGTTAAGTTATTAGTTTAGTTTCATGCAGTATTGCAAGTATTATCACAATGAATACTGTAGTCAACATCCGGCAGAACTGGTGAGGCTGTTTATACGTTTACACAAGTGTTATCTGGTGACTTTCATCCACGTTGACGTTTCACTCTTTGGGTTATAAGTTGATATTCAACCAAATAACCTGTACCACAACAACCAATGTAACTTATTCAGCGGAAAGTCACTAGATAATACGATCACTAACGTTAACCTGCAGCTGTAACGTTACCAGCTGCAGACTCTACGGCTACAGGAGATGACACCGTCAGGTCATCTTACACAAATGTCAATGCAAACATTTCACGTATATTAAAACAACTTAACAACTACGTTATCACTGAGAAAAATGACTTTTTGTAACTGAATGACAGCATACTCGGTTATCAGAGAACCAGGGTTACGTGCAGGGGCAAGTGCCCGCGCCAGCTTTGTTAGCTAGCCAAAAGAATATGTGTGTTACGCTACAAAGAGGTCTATAGTCCATAAAATGCCATTAAACTAAGATAATGCAATGGTTATCATAATTTTAAAACAACTATTAACGAGGAAAATACTCACATTGATAACTCCGCTTCCTTACGCTTGTCGCCGCCATCTTGCATTGACTGAATTGTCTGTGCTCGGCTGGGCTCGGTGGATGATGCGCAAAGGATTCTGGGATAGCACTCACTACCAAGAGTGGTCCTGAAAACTCAACACTCTGAGAATCGGGACAGCACTAGCACTTCGCAGTAGCGTGGATTTTTGAGACTGAGGGTTAAGTCCTGCCGAGCACGTAGCATCCTCAGAGACTCCTCTCACCCAGCCAACAGACTCTTCCAGCTCCTCCCCTCCAGGAGGCGATTCAGGAGTCTGCAGACCAAAACAAGCAGATACAGGAACAGCTTCTTCCCCACAGCTGTCACCCTACTGAAGTCTACCAGCAGATGACCCCACACCCTCCTTCTCCTGTGTTGTCTCTTGTTGAACTTGATAACTGCACATCTGGCTCCATAGCTGTACTTAATCATTAATTCTCTACTGTTGGATCTACATTACACAGCCAATCTTGCATGCTTACATCCACACTTGGGTTTGTGTGCATGTATAGGTGTATATATGTATGTATGTATATGTGTATATTCTGTGTGCCTATTTAAATGTTACTCTTGTATATTCACAAGACATCTGCATATCAAGTTAGTTACTTCTGTATATAGCCTTAAGGATAACTATAACACCCTCTTTTATAGCCCTGCCTTACTTACTTCTCCCATAACTACTGTACATATACTGCATAGATCTATTGAACATCCTATTTATTTATCTACTCTCTCTTACATTCTCTATTACTACAAACATCTCTTTGCACTAGATGTATATAACTGCACTCATCTGTACATTCTCTACTTACTATAACCATCTCATTTGCACTAGCTGTACATAATTGCACTCATCTGTACATATTGCCTATCTGTACATACTGTACTTAACTGTAATATACTGCACTTCTGCTATTTGCACTTCTGATTAGATGCTAACTGCATTTCGTTACCTGTATTTATACTGAGTAATGACAATAAAGTTGAATCTAATCTAATCTTAAGATTGAGGGTTTAGATAGGAATTAAAATTGGGCCTATCAGCAGAAATGGAATGTATGTTTCATGACCTAAAAATATTATTTTTATTACTCATTAGAATAAGCCGGTTATATCTACACAGGGAGCAGGTCCTCATCTATTAAGATCGCCATCTTGCACCACCATGTTTCTACAATAGCCCAGAATAGACAAACCAAACGATTTTGCTTCAGCCACTGTAGTTGGCAGCCTCTCTGCAACAAACGTGTTAAAAACAAACTGACTTTTTAAATGTGAAATAGCTTTATTTACCATTTTTACTGATTTAAATCACCTGGGGGGTATTCCATCAAGCAGGCTAAAGGCAAATCCAGGCTTAAATGGCCAAGTCTGGCTAATGTGAGCCAGAGCTCTGTTCCATCAAAGTGGCTAAGATTCGCCTCACATTGGTAACCATGGAAACTATGGTTCTGGCTAAGCCTGATACATCAAGCTAAACTCCGGTTTCCATCTCATCAAACTGAGCCACAACTCCGTTCCATCAAGGTGGTTAACCTGAATCCCAGCCTAGTAACCATGGTAACTTATGCTGCAGGGCAATCCTGGTCTGTAGCAGGATTAAGGTGAGGATTATCTCCATCTATGATCAAAAAATGTTCAATAGACAAGAACAGACACCTGAAAGACAGTTCTGCCAGTGCTTTTACACACTCACAACTGTCATGTAATGATAAAATAATATGTAGATCATAAAATATATAACATAATTAATCAAAAAACTATTAAAAAAAAATTAAAATGTAATAAGAATAAGATAATTAAAGAAAGACAACAATAAAGCCAAAATCAAACTAATAACAAAAAACTATAATAAAATGAAACAGGCATTAAAAAAAGATTGTATATGTATACCAAACTACATTAATATGTGATTGCCCTCCCATCCCCACCCACTCTGTTTCCAATTGACAAGTAAATTCACAGCCAGTTAAGTTCAACTGACAACTGCCATATGAGTGTATCCAAGAGAAGGAGAAGGACACACCCAGAGAGACACAGAGACAGAGCAGGAGAGAGTAAATTAGGAAATAATGGCATGTCCCTTCATCGAGGATCCTGTTGATGAGGAGACCCACATTGTCCAGAGGGCCTTCACCAGCCTAAAGGGTCTTCCAGGACAGGACCAACCCATTGATACAGACGGACTCCTATCTGTGGGAGAGGTACCGGTTCAGCAGGTAAAGCATAGTGTGTCTATGCAGTTTGCTGGAACCACACATTATAAAGGTCACACACACCACAGCCAGTCTCTGACCACTGTGCAGTCAGTCTGTATTGCACTGGATTGATTGAATAATTGGTAATTGGATTTGCTAAATGTCATTTTCTACAATCAATAGATAAATGTCATGTGATTATTTCCTATAAACTGATCATTTCGGAAATGTCATAATCTATAATCAACTATGTGATAAATGCGATGATTCACATAAAATAGTTTGATTAAATGCATCATCTGAACTTTACATAGGAATTTGTAGATAAATGTGATAAATAGTATTTCACTAATATTAATTTACACATTTGGTGAATTTCATTTGGAATACTTGAATTGTTAGATTTAATAGGTGTTCTTATCTACATATATTTTGTCCCTTTAATGGGGGGTTATATGAATGAATGAATAGTTTATTTCGGTTACAATATACAATACTTAGGTTGTGTGCAATCAACTGACAAAATATTTACATACATACATGTTTGCACTACACATTTTCTCACAAATCAAATCAAAATTTAACAAGCTCTGTAACCGAAAAAGGAATAGGCTGAAGCCAAGGCTTATTTTTGCCTATCCTGTACAATCCATAAAATAACCCAGAATATCAGGAATACAAAGAAAAAAACACCACTTTACATTACTACATTACTCTTAATTCTTCTTCTTAATCATTTCACAATTCAATCATTTTACATTGTAATCCTTAATTATTTTAGCTTTCAATGTTTTTTTTTTTGAAACTCAACAGAGATCTACACAATTTCAACTCATCACTAAGCCGATTCCATAATTTAACTCCCAAAAATGAAACACATCTGTATTTAACATTAGTTCTCACATTACTTATTTCAAAGACACTCAACCCTCTTAAATTATATATTTTTTCTCTTAATTTAAAAAATTGTTGAATATAGGTGGGAAGACTTTTATTCTGTACTCAAAATAATATTTCTAATGTTTTCAAGTATACAATATCTAAGAATTTTAAGATGCGAGACTCTATAAATAATTTGTTAGTGGTTTCACGATAGGAAGCTTTATTATTATTCTGATAACTCTTTTCTGGAGTTTAATTATAGGGTTTCAATTCAAATCAATTTTATTTATAAAGCCCAATATCACAAATACAATTTGCCTCACAGGGCTTTACAGCATACGACATCCCTCTGTCCTTTAGACCCTCACAGCGGATAAGGAAAAACTCCCCAAAAAACCCCTTTACCAGGGGAAAAAAAATGGTAAACCTCAGGAAGAGCAACTGAGGAGGGATCCCTCTTCCAGGACGGACAGACGTGCAGTAGATGTCGTACAGAACAGATCAGCATAACAAATTAACAGTAATCTGTATGACACAATACAGTAATCTGTATGACATCCTCGGTAACATTCATGAAATTAATAATACTGTCATTATAGTTCTGGCTACTGTGGTACAATATGTTGAAAGTATATATTAGTATCAGGCAGTATACATGTATGATAATATCATATGTCTATAATAGCAGTAGAAGTATGACTAATGATTAATGATGGCAGCAGCAGCAGCAGGCATCTGGCAGGACCACGGCAGCAGCACAACCACACACGTCACACTATCCAGGCACCGCTGCAATACGAGTTAACCTGAGAGACAGTGGAGCACAAAGGCTCCGGAGAAGAAGCCGAGTTAGTAACATCCAGAATGGCCGAGTAAACAAGATACAGTAATAGGAGAGAGAGAGAGAGAGAGAGAGAGAGAGAGAGAGAGAGAGAGAGAGAGAGAGAGAGAGAGAGAGAGAGAGAGAGAGAGAGAGAGAGAGAGAGAGAGAGAGAGAGAGAGAGAGAGAGAGAGAGAGAGAGAGAGAGAGAGAGAGAGGTGCCCGGTGCATTATAGGTGGTCCTCTGGTAGACTAGGCCTAAGTCAGCCTAACTAGGGGCTGGTACAAGGCAAGCCTGAGCCAGCCCTAACTATAAGCTTTATCAAAGAGGAAAGTCTTAAGTCTAGCCTTAAATGTGGAGACGGTGTCTGCCTCCCGGACCGTAGCAGGAAGATGATTCCACAGGAGAGGAGCCTGATAGCTGAAGGCTCTGGCTCCTGATCTACTTTTGGAGACTTTAGGGACCACGGGTAACCCTGCATTCTCAGAGCGCAGAGTTCTGGTGGGATAATATGGCACTATGAGCTCTCTAAGATATGACGGAGCTTGACCATTTAGAGCTTTATAAGTTAACAGTAGGATTTTAAATTCAATTCTGGATTTTACAGGGAGCCAGTGCAGAGAAGCTAAAACAGGAGAAATATGATCTCGTTTCTTAGTTCCTGTTAGTACACGTGCTGCTGCATTCTGAATTAGCTGAAGAGTTTTTAATGATTTACTAGAGCTACCTGATAATAGAGAGTTACAGTAATCCAGCCTCGAGGTAACAAAAGCGTGGACCAATTTTTCTGCATCTTTTTGGTTCAAGATAGGCCTAACTTTTGCAATATTACGCAGATGAAAAAATGCAGTCCGTGAGGTTTGTTTTAAATGAGAATTAAAAGACAAATCTTGGTCAAATGTTACTCCGAGGTTTCTTACGGTAGTGGTAGAGGCCAGAGCAATGCCATCGAGAGAAACTATGTCATCAGATAAAGAGTCTCTGAGTTGTTTGGGGCCAAGAACAATTACTTCAGTTTTGTTTGAATTTAACATCAGGAAATTGGTGCTCATCCAGGTTTTTATGTCTTTAAGACAATTATGAAGTTTAGTTAATTGATCACTTTCTTCTGGCTTCATAGATAAATACAACTGTGTATCATCCGCATAACAATGGAAATTTATAGAGTGATTTCTAATGATGTTACCTAAAGGAAGCATATATAGAATAAATAGGATTGGTCCAAGCACAGAACCTTGCGGAACTCCAAAACAAACTTTAGTACGTACGGAAGATTCATTATGAACGTCAACAAACTGAAAACGATCAGATAAATAAGATTTAAACCAGCTTAGTGCAGAACCTTTTAGGCCAAGTGTTCCAGTCTCTGTAACAGAATTTCATGGTCAACAGTGTCAAACGCTGCACTAAGATCTAATAAAACAAGTACAGAGACGAGCCCTTTGTCTGAAGCAATCAGAAGGTCATTTGTAATTTTAGCTAGTGCTGTTTCAGTGCTATGATGCGCTCTAAATCCTGACTGTAATTCCTCAAATAAATTATTATCATGGATAAAATCACACAGCTGGTCTGCGACTACTTTCTCAAGGATCTTTGACATAAAGGGAAGATTAGATATTGGTCTATAGTTGGCTAACACCTCTGGATCCAGGGTGGGCTTTTTTAGTAGAGGTTTAATTACAGCTACCCTAAAAGACTGTGGTACATAGCCTGTTAATAAGGATATATTGATCATGTCTAATATATGGGTGTTAACTAAAGGTAAGACCTCCTTGAGTAGCCTAGTTGGGATGGGGTCTAGGAGACACGTTGATGATTTAGATGAAGAAATCACTGCGGTCAATTCTTGAAGAGAAATTGGGGAGAAACAATCTAAATAAATATTAGGTGTTACAGCTGTGTTTGAGGTTAGATAGGTACTATCTGAGGACAGGAGGTCATGAATTTTGCCTCTAATAGCTAGAATTTTGTCATTAAAGAAGCTCATAAAATCATTACTGCTAAGGGTTAAAGGAATACAAGGCTCAATAGAGCTTTGACTCTCAGTCAGCCTGGCTACAGTGCTGAAAAGAAACCTGGGGTTATTTTTGTTTTCTTCTATTAAAGCTGAGTAATAGTTTGCTCTGGCATTGCGGAGGCCCCTCTTATAAGTTTTGAGACTGTCTGCCCAGATTACACGAGATTCTTCCAGTTTGGTTAATCGCCAATTCCTTTCAAACTTTCGCGATATTTGCTTTAATTTACGGGTTTGAGAGTTATACCAAGGAGCGAACTTTCTTTGTTTTGTTAACTTCTTTTTAAGAGGAGCTACAGAGTCGAGTGTTGTTCGCAGCGAGCTTACGGCGCTATCAACAAATTGATCAATTCGGGAGAGGTTAAAGTCGGTACGGGAAACCTCTGTTACTAAAGGACTTGGTATTGAATTTAACGATGGAGTAATCATAAACAAGTAATCAATAAACATCTGGTATAGTAACTGTTGCTAAGTGGCGTGTAATCGAGTAAAAAGAAATCAAAAGTAATCAAATAATGATCTGATAGCGAGGGATTCTGTGGAAAGACTGTTAGGTTATCAATTTCAGTTCCATCCGTCAGAAATAGATCCAGGGTATGGTTAAAACAGTGAGTGGGTTCATGTACACCCTGACTGAAGCAAATAGAGTCTAATAATGAGATAAACGCGGTAGCCAGGGAGTCATTATCAAAGTCGACATGAATGTTAAAGTCGCCTACAATAATAACTTTATCTGATTTTAGAACTAGACTGGATAAAAACTCTGAGAATTCAGATATAAATTCAGAATACGGGCCAGGAGCACGGTACACTATAACAAATAAAAGTGGTTGCGAGGTTTTCCAGGTCGGATGTAAAAGACTAAGAACGAGGCTTTCAAAAGAATTATAATCTAGTTTAGGTTTAGGGCTGATTAACAGACTAGAGTTAAAAATGGCTGCAACTCCCCCTCCTCGGCCGCTGCCTCGAGGAATGTGGGTATTATTATGACTGGGAGGAGTGGATTCATTTAGACTAACATATTCATCTTGACACAGCCAGGTTTCAGTGAGACTAAGTAAATCAATATGATTATCTGATAGTAATTCGTTTACTAACACTGCTTTAGACGAAAGAGACCTGATATTTAACAGTCCACATTTAATTCTCCTGTTTTGTCTTTCTGTCACAGAAGAGGTTTTAATTTTTATGAGGTTGTTTTGCACAACTCATCTTTGTTTGATTTTAGATTTAAATAATTTAGGTGGTCGGGGGACAGACACCGTTGGTATCAAACTATGGAAACTATGGCTGGGTAAGTGAACTAGAAGCTCAGAGAGGCGTATAGGACTGCGACTCTCTGTCCTGGTCTCAACTCTGGGTTGTCAGGGATTTAATTTGCTCATAAAATTTTCCAGGTTCCTAGAAATGAGAGCAGCTCCATCCAAAGTGGGATGAATGCCATCTCTCCTAATGAGACCAGGTTTTCCCCAGAAAGTTTGTCAATTATTAACGAAACCCACATAGTTTGCTGGACACCACCTGGACAGCCAGCGATTAAATGATGACATGCGGCTAAACATGTCATCAGAGGTCAGATTTGGGAGGGGTCCAGAGAAAACTACGGAGTCCGACATCGTTTTTGCATATTCACACACCGAGGCAATATTAATTTTAGTGACCTCCGATTGGCGTAACCGCCATTATTTCGCCATGTACCTGTATTTCATATAACACAAAATAAATGTTTGACATTTCCCCACTATTCCACCTCTCTACCGTGTGATTCATCATATTCATTTGTATCGATCCAGCTCTTTAATGTCTCTGACGGCTATCACTTTAGCCTGTTCTGGTGTGCCATTTAGTCGTACCATTATTTTGCAGTTCCTTGTCCAAGTGTCTTGAATCCGCTTTTCCTTTTTCAGGATTCTAGCTTGTCTTGCAATTTCACCATTTCTTTTTTTGAGATGCTCATTTATGTATACCCCTGTGCCATTTTTTTTTGCCTGCTTTAGCACCTCAGTTTTGTGTTTTGATGATGTTGGACCTGTTGGGCCTGTTGTCTCGTCTTTGGGGTATAGTGTGGCAAGCAGCTATATTTTGACTGTCTATAGGAATGTCTTTGCTGTTGAAGAAGTTGATGACTTGCTGCTCAAGTGTGTGTAGTTCAGCTCTTGGTGCATCCTCACCCTCCTTGTTACGTGCTGTAATCCATGCATAGGTATGGTGGGTTGTCACAAGTCCAGATATCACGAGGTTGTCCATCCTTGTGTACTGCTCCAAGCCGTCTACTCTTATTCCAAGCTCTTCAATTTTCTTCTTTTTTTTTTAACTTAATTTTTATTTCAGTTTCACATATAATCATACATACAGAGTCATATTCATCATATCTGCTGTTTTCTCAAAACAAACTTTCAATATAATATAATATATAATTAATTTCTTATCCCAATTCCTTGTTTGTACTTTTATCAATAGTTCTTCAATTAGTGTAGGCTTAACAACTTTGACCCATTCTTCATGTTTTAATAGGAAATCCCTTAACCGTAAATACCTGAAAAAATCCGTATTTGGTAGCTTAAATTCCTCTGATAACTGTGCAAATGATTTAAAGTTGCCAGAATCATGGAGTTGATGGAGGTTGGTGAGTCCATACTTTGACCATTTTCTGAACCCTGAATCCATTTTGGAGTGCATAAAACCAGCTCTTCAATTTTCTTGTCTTTTTCTTTGATCACAGCCTTCAGGTGTTTCACTTCCTCAGTTAAGTCCAGTAGGCCCATCTGTTGCTTTGCCACCTTACTTAGCTCCTCTGACATGAAGTTCAAAGATTTTTTAACCTCCTCCATGTCTTCTACTAATTTCTTTGTAGTCATGTCTTTAGTTGATTAAGACACACACACACCAGCTTTCCTGCCGAGATAACAGGTAGTCCAATGTTGGTGGTATGTCAGCACACTGCGGCCTGCCATCAAAAGCGGCCTTCCACCAAAAACATTCAAAACCTCAAAAATGGCAAAAAATAAAAAAGATAATCTCTTTCTTGTTGAGAAGAAAGTACAACTCAAACATGTGGATTTCAAATTATTTTCCTGATTTTTGATGGATTGCAAGAGCCAAGCAACACAATGCAACTGATATATCATATAACACGATATTATGTTGCAATGCTGAATTTTCTTTGTCACTTACGCATTTAGCCTGTTGGCAATATTCTGCCACGCCACCTCCCTTGCTTTATTAATCTGCAGTATTGCCTTCTTTCGTAATTATTTCCTTATAGTCCTCATACACTTCCATAAAGAGCGTTTGCTCTGCCGCAGAAAAAGCCTCCGCTCGCTCCTTTCTTTTGCTTTTTGACATTTTGCAACATTTTCAGCACTCGGCTTGTGTGGGCTTTTTATTTTCCCTGGGCGCATGCATGAGTTGAGGCTTAACAAGTGAGGCTTGAATTAGCTGCTACACGGCAACATGTTCAGTTGCAAGCTGACCCACGGCTAAAGGCCCTCTAATCTCACAGACTAATTTAGCGTAGCTTGTGCATCTTATAGACTGATTTCGCAGTTCTGTGTCTTTCTGAGTGTTGATGGAGAAACTGTGAGTGAGTGAGTGGGGCAGAGCTGTGCGGAGAGAATGAGAGAGGAGAGATGCTCACTGGTATGTGACGCAACTTGACTCTATATTGATATAAACGATATTGTCTAAATCTATATCTAGCTTCAAAATATATTGATAAATTGTAAAAAAAATCTATATACCGCCCAGCCCTATTTTCACCGGTGTAGGAAAATGGGGTCATAAGATGCAGTAGAAACACACGTGCAAAAGTGACCTTTTAGTTTAGCTTCTGAGGAGAGGTTCCAAAGTTTCTTGAACAGTTTCAGAAAGGGCTAAATCATCTATTGCGTTTTGTTTTCTTTCTTTCCTCAGGGTTGTACCCTGTCCCCTCTACCTCCAATCAACATTGCCATCCGTTTCACGTACATTCTCCAGGACTGGCAGCAGCATTCTTGGCCACAGCAGCCTCCAGGTAGGCATACACAGAACAGAGGTGGATGTGCTTACACATTAATAACAAATCTGGGGGAATCCAAGTGTGATGGGCGATGTTGATATTCTGGTAGGCAGTCACAAGTAAATGAATGCATGGGAAATCCTGCTTGATATCAAAGTACAATACAAGTACAACAATACAATAATGTGACCAGTGTTCATCTTGACAGCTATTTTAGATTTAGTTTTGAGGCAAAAATGCTTATTAGTTTTAGTCACATTCTCTCATTTTTATCCTTTATAGTTTTACGTGGCAAAAAAATCATGACTTTTTAGTCATAATGTTTCTATATGTTTTTTTTTTATCTTTAAACTAATCAAGTGACACTAATGTATCATGTATCAGAAATTAGAATCAAGGTGACAGGTTGTTCATTTCATTACATTTTTTTCTACAACTGAAAATAATTTATTAATAAGTTATACACACATACAAACTGTCAATTATCCAGCAGTTTTTGACAGGTTTAAGGGGTGATTTATTAGCACTTACTTACCGATCATCATTTGAAAAGCTCAACATCTCTCATCATCTATTTATGATCTCAAAAACTTTGACACCAGAAATAAGTGATCTGAGACAACTAGGATTTGTACCTAGGTTCATTGTAAATTCTGATATATCCATCTCACTGTTAAGAAGCAGAAAAATAATTTAATTAAAGCCTGAATTATTCTTGTAATCAGCAACATGTTAGTCTGGTGGTATAATCCCATGTCCTCTAAAAGTAAACTTTCATCTCTGTCAGAAAAAACTGATCTGACTGTTCAGACTGTTCTTTATAGCACAGCCACACTCACAGATAACTGAGCCTCCTACCTTCCTGTCAAACAGCATTAACCCATAAACCCTCTCCAGTCCGGACTAAGTGGAGTCCTGCGGATATCGACTGTGAAGTCCAGCGGCCTGTGGCTGCTTGCTCCGCTGCCATTCATTGGCTAACAAGTGGTGCTAACTGCTAATAGCCACCGCTGCGACTAACAAACTCCACAAATCCATTCAGGAGCTCCACCATCTACTGTCAGACACATGGCTGATTATTTACTGCTGAATTACAGCTCACAACTCGCACCAACAGCTGATGCTGTTCTAGGGCTGCTCGATTAATCAAATTTTAATGTAGGTTATGATTTGGGCTTTCAATGATTATGAAAACAAAATAAAAGACATAAAACGATTATGCGCTCCTTGTCAGTCACTTTAGTTGTCTCATGTTGCAAATCAAATGCACCCGGAAGCCGCACATGCGCAATACTGCCCTGTCCCCTCCTCTCCACGAGCCAGTCAAGTAGGTGAACTACAAATAATGCGAGGGGCAAAAACAGCATGCGGAAAATGGCAGAGGGAGAGGGAGAGAGGATGGTGTGTGTGTGTGTGTGTGTGTGTGTGTGTGTGTGTGTGTGTGTGTGTGTGTGTGTGTGTGTGTGTGGCGTGTGTCTGTGTGTGTGTGTGCATCGGGGCCAAACTCCGCCGTGCGTGATACAGAGAGCAGAGGAAAATTGTAAACATGTGACCACATGGAGACAGAAATGACATGCCGTCGTGTAAATAAGTCATCACGTGCGCCGCATAATAATGTGATTTCGATTTTGACCAATAATAATTGTGATTATGATTTTTTCCATAATTGAGCAGCCCTACGCTGCTCCAGTGTGAGTGTTTTTGCTGGCTAGCAAAACATCCTGGCACGGACTATTTACTGTAGTTTACCAGCCTGTCGCTCATACGGCATTTGAAGATAATTACAAGCACGACTGTTCTCGACTTTCAATGTCTGCTAGTCCACCACTGACATTTTCGTCACATTGACGTTGTTTTTGTCATGGAATAAAGGTCATTGACAAAAAAAATTTGTCATAGTTTTTGTCAACAAAGTTCACACTGATTGTGAGAAAACAATAAAACTAATATTGTGATATCATTATGGTTTTGCAAAATCATCATTGAATAATGTCAAAAATTGCGACACATTTATGTATTAATATAGAATATTCTGATAATGTTTCCACATCTGTTTTGTGATATATGGGCTTTGGAGTCTCATTCATGAGCAGAATGAATTTGTGTGTAAACTGTTTGCAGAAGGAAATTTACGTGTATTTGGGCATTCATCGGTATGTTAGTAGCTCCAATATTTTTGTAGGTGTAAATCAACACTCCAATACTCTGGTCCTGCATTAGAAATGCTTCATCACTAATAACTTTAACAGAAATGTAACTTACTCACCCACTAGAGGAGAAATTCGTATGTTACAGTTGCACAACTACAGATAACTAGAGATCAGTAGAGAAACATATAGAGAAAACACACAGATGAACGTGTATTTGGGCATTCATCGGTATGTTAGTAGCTCCAATATTTTTGTAGGTGTAAATCAACACTCCAATACTCTGGTCCTGCATGAGAAATGCTTCATCACTAATAACTTTAACAGAAATGTAACTTACTCACCCACTAGAGGAGAAATTCATATGTTACAGTAGCACAACTACAGATAACTAGAGATCAGTAGAGAAACATATAGAGAAAACACACAGATGAGTGTGTATAAAATAAGTGTAGAATATTATAGGCAGTATTTCCATTATATATTAATCTGCTGGCTATTTTCTCCAGTATTATATTGATCGATGGTTTTTAAAAAAAAGAAATCAGACAATACTGAGATATGCCCGCTCAATAACCCACCCACTAGACAGAAGATGGCTAGTGTTACTATAGTATGACACACAATGGATAATGCTCATTTTAATTACCAAAACATTATTACTTTTATACTGATTTGGCTGCCTGGTTCATATCAAGCCAACAAGGAACTGTAACTAGTAGGGTCGATACTCTGAAAAGTATCGATTCAACGCTGTATCTGGATACAATACTAATTTACAAAAGTATCGATACTAACAGTGCACGCCACCTCAGCACCTGTTGGATGCGCACGACGGCTCCGACGGACACATGCTGTGCAGGCAACATTTGGCAGGCACAGAGCCCTCGCTGCAACCCGGCTTGTTGTCGTCGCTGTGCATGTATGCACACATTTCTGTTGCTGTAATATGGCCAGCGCAGTTGCAGGAGGATCAGAGCAGCCAGTTTTGGTCAAAAATGATAAAGGAAAAAGCGCTCTTTGGAAATACTTAGTGAAGCGTACACAGAACGCTGCAGACAGCAGGTACAACCCCTCCCCTTACTAGCAGCGGAGCAGCTGGTGTCGCCAGCATCAAACTAAAATATAACTTCTAACGTTAATGTGAGAGCTAAGCAGAAAACTTTATCAGTCATGCCCGTCTGTAACATTAATAGACAATGTTAGTTTAACAGGACAACACAATTATGTGTGTCTGAAAAGTTAACTGCAAAGTCACAGATTTAAGCTGAAAAAACGTTTGGTTTCTCCTGTAACCCCTGGTTCTCTGATCACATAGTGAGGTAGGAACAAGAGCATCCTGAGCCTAAACTACCAACTGTATTTGATCAGCAACGAAAATATGGTGCCAAATTACCAGAAGCACAGAAAATAAACAGGGCTTTAAAAAATGACATGCCTCTTAATTTTTTGCTGCTGTATCGAAAATGGTATCGAGTATTGAATATTTTCCTGGGTATCGATATCGAGTTTAAAATTTTAGTAACGTGACAACCCTAGAACTAGTAAACGTGCTTTACAGTAGACTAAACCCCTTGTAATAAGGGATAACAATAACATTAGCCAATGTCAGCTTACCCTCTTGCGCCGTCTTCTTTGTCTCCCAACAGGAGAATGTCCCCCTGGTCTGAACACTGTTGTAGCGTTGCCTTCTCCTGAATCATGTTTCCTGTGTCGTGTTATATGATGTCACGCTAGTTACATGGTTGACACAGCTACGACCGGCCGGTAACAACCACACATACATACGAGTACTGTTTGCAGTGGAAATGCTAGGGTCCAGGTTCAGTATCTGAAGGAGTACTTTTCTGGGTTCTAAGGTACTGTACCATACTGTACTGCTCGGTGGAAATGGGGCTTAAGATATTGCACATAAATGTTGCTTGTCATTATTAGAAATTACAATTTTATTTGGAATTGTGCTCTGTTATGTTCACAATACACAGATGCCTTTGAAACATTTAAGTTAAACATGACGAGATTAGAAATGTAACACATTTAATGAAATTAGTTGGCATTTTGCAGATTTAAGCTTTGGATTAGGTTTCTTAAAAATGTGAATAATAAATCAACGGGAAAACACTTTTCTCTGAATAAATAAAACAACAAACCAACACGCCCTCTGCCCTCTTTACGTATTGCAGCCCCAAACTGCATGTCATATTTGTTTCATTTAATTAACAGAGATGCAATGTGGGAGACTAAACATATGTATATATATCTATATCTATCTATATCTATATATATGTATATATTATATATATATATATATATATATATATATAATGTGTATCTACTGAACAAAAATATAAACGCAACACTTTTGTTTTTGCTCCCATTTTTCATGAGCTGAACTCAAAGATCTAAAACATTTTCTATACACACAAAAGACCATTTCCCTCAAATATTGTTCACAAATCTGTCTAAATCTGTGTTAGTGAGCACTTCTCTTTTGCCGAGATAATCCATCCCACCTCACAGGTGTGGCATATCAAGATGCTGATTAGACAGCATGATTATTGCACAGGTGTGCCTTAGGCTGGCCACAATAAAAGGCCACTCTAAAATGTTCAGTTTTATCACACAGCACAATGCCACAGATGTTGCAAGTTTTGAGGGAGCGTGCAATTGGCATGCTGGCTGCAGGAATGTCCACCAAAGCTGTTGCCCGTGAATTGAATGTTCATTTCTCTACCATAAGCCGTCTCTAAAGGCATTTCAGACAATTTGGCAGTACATCCAACTGGCCTCACAACTGCAGACCGTGTGTAACCACACCAGCCCAGGACCTCCACATCCAACATCTTCACCTCCAAGATCGTCTCAGACCAGCCACCCGGACAGCTGCTGCAACAATCGGTTTGCATAACCAAAGAATTTCTGCACAAACTGTCAGAAACCGTCTCAGGGAAGCTCATCTGCATGCTCGCCGTCCTCATCGGGGTCTCGACCTGACTACAGTTCGTCCTCATAACCGACTGAGTGGGCAAATGCTCACATTCGATGGCGCCTGGCACGTTGGAGAGGTGTTCTTTTCACAGATGAATCCCGGTTTTCACTGTTCAGGGCAGATGGCAGACAGCATGTGTGGCATCATGTGGATGAGCGGTTTGCTGATGTCAACGTTGCGGATCGAGTGGCCCATGGTGGCGGTGGGGTTATGGTATGGGCAGGCATATGTTATGGACAACGAACACAGGTGCATTTTATTGATGGCATTTTGAATGCACAGAGATACCGTGACGAGATCCTGAGGCCCATTGTTGTGCCATTCATCCACGACCATCACCTCATGTTGCAGCATGATAATGCACGGCCCCATGTTGCAAGGATCTGTACACAATTCCTGGAGGCTGAAAACATCCCAGTTCTTGCATGGCCAGCATACTCACCGGACATGTCACCCATTGAGCATGTTTGGGATGCTCTGGATCGACGTATATGACAGCGTGTTCCAGTTCCTGCCAGTATCCAGCAACTTTGCACAGCCATTGAAGAGGAGTGGACCAACATTCCACAGGCCACAATCAATAACCTGATCAACTCTGTGCGAAGATGTGTTGCACTGCATGAGGCAAATGGTGGTCACACCGGATACTGACTGGTTTTCTGACCCCCCCCCAATAAAGCAAAACTGCACATTTCAGAGTGGCCTTTTATTGTGGCCAGCCTGAGGCACACCTCTGCAATATTTATGCTGTCTAATCAGCATCTTGATATGCCACACCTGTGAGGTGGGATGGATTATCTCGGCAAAGGAGAGGTGCTCACTAACACAGATTTGTGAACAATATTTGGGAGAAATGGTCTTTTGTGTATTTAGAAAAAGGGAGCAAAAACAAAAGTGTTGTTCTGTGTATGTGTGTATATATATATACAGTACAGGCCAAAAGTTTGGACACACCTTCTCATTCAATGCGTTTTCTTTATTTTCATGACTATTTACATTGTAGATTCTCACTGAAGGCATCAAAACTATGAATGAACACATGTGGAGTTATGTACTTAACAAAAAAAGGTGAAAACATGTTTTATATTCTAGTTTCTTCAAAATAGCCACCCTTTGCTCTGATTACTGCTTTGCACACTCTTGGCATTCTCTCGATGAGCTTCAAGAGGTAGTCACCTGAAATGGTTTTCCAACAGTCTTGAAGGAGTTCCCAGAGGTGTTTAGCACTTGTTGGCCCCTTTGCCTTCACTCTGCGGTCCAGCTCACCCCAAACGATCTCGATTGGGTTCAGGTCCGGTGACTGTGGAGGCCAGGTCATCTGCCGCAGCACTCCATCGCTCTCCTTCTTGGTCAAATAGCCCTTACACAGCCTGGAGGTGTGTTTGGGGTCATTGTCCTGTTGAAAAATAAATGATCGTCCAACTAAACGCAAACCGGATGGGATGGCATGTCGCTGCAGGATGCTGTGGTAGCCATGCTGGTTCAGTGTGCCTTCAATTTTGAATAAATCCCCAACAGTGTCACCAGCAAAACACCCCCACACCATCACACCTCCTCCTCCATGCTTCACAGTGGGAACCAGGCATGTGGAATCCATCCGTTTACTTTTTCTGCGTCTCACAAAGACACGGCAGTTGGAACCAAAGATCTCAAATTTGGACTCATCAGACCAAAGCACAGATTTCCACTGGTCTAATGTCCATTCCTTGTGTTTCTTGGCCCAAACAAATCTCTTCTGCTTGTTGCCTCTCCTTAGCAGTGGTTTCCTAACAGCTATTTGATCATGAAGGCCTGATTCGCACAGTCTCCTCTTAACAGTTGCTCTAGAGATGGGTCTGCTGCTCGAACTCTGTGTGGCATTCATCTGGTCTCTGATCTGAGCTGCTGTTAACTTGCGATTTCTGAGGCTGGTGACTCGGATGAACTTATCCTCAGGAGGAGAGGTGACTCTTGGTCTTCCTTTCCTGGGTCGGTCCTCATGTGTGCCAGTTTCGTTGTAGCGCTTGATGGTTTTTGCGACTCCACTTGGGGACACATTTCAAGTTTTTGCAATTTTCTGGACTGACTGACCTTCATTTCTTAAAGTAATGATGGCCACTCGTTTTTCTTTAGTTAGCTGATTGGTTCTTGCCATAATATGAATTTTAACAGTTGTCCAATAGGGCTGTCGGCTGTGTATTAACCTGACTTCTGCACAACACAACTGATGGTCCCAACCCCATTGATAAAGCAAGAAATTCCACTAATTAACCCTGATAAGGCACACCTGTGAAGTGGAAACCATTTCAGGTGACTACCTCTTGAAGCTCATCAAGAGAATGCCAAGAGTGTGCAAAGCAGTAATCAGAGCAAAGGGTGGCTATTTTGAAGAAACTAGAATATAAAACATGTTTTCAGTTATTTCACCATTTTTTGTTAAGTACATAACTCCACATGTGTTCATTCATAGTTTTGATGCCTTCAGTGAGAATCTATAATGTAAATAGTCATGAAAATAAAGAAAACGCATTGAATGAGAAGGTGTGTCCAAACTTTTGGCCTGTATTGTATATAACAAAGTCCACATCAGGTGTTGGGGAACCGGGGCAACCTAATGAGAAATGGGCTACTGGAACAAGACATAGATGGACGAGAGCAGAGAATATGGAACTGTTGGAATGCTACTTCACAAGTAACCCCAGTGTGAAGGGCTACATTCAGAGTATGTGGGATATGTGGATGCTTTGAAACCCAACATTCACACACAACTTCAAGCCCAGTGTTCCAACATCTGCAAACAGCAACTGCTATCACAACTAGCAATCGAGGAGGTACAACAAAACATGCTATGGCAAGGGGGAGCCAGGACGACGGGTCGAAGTGGGGATGTCATCATCCCCACATTCTTAGATTCAGATTGGGTACCAAGCCCCAAACCCTTATGACAAAGATTTCCTTACAGCAAGGGCACATGACCTGAGATTGAGAATAATGAAGAAGCTGGAATCCCAGCATCTGAAACCAATTACCAAGGCTAAGTGACAAAGTACCCTCTGAAAGTCTGCTAGATGATGTGAATGCAGTACTACGAACTATCCCCAGTAGAACCATTACTGAGATGAATCAGCTGATGTGAACCATAGCAACAGTCCGCTCCACACTGCTCCGCAGCGGAGGCCGCTGGCCGGAGCGCTGGTGCCCCAGCCGGCAGCAGTGCTTGCAGTACACTGGTGGAAATGATTAATATTTTGATAACACCAGCCAGATGTTTGCTTACCTGTCTAGTAGAACACACGCGAGGTCGGCGTCGAATTGTAGTCCTAGATTTTTATGAAGCTCTCTCCATCTCGGAAAGGCCACACCAATATTTATCCTTGATTTAGCTCTCTTCTTATCCCAGATTCTTCTGTGATCGCTTGGTTGACCTGTACGTTTCCGTTTTACCGGCTTGTTTACCGGGACAGCTTCGGTGTCAGAAGGTGTAGCAACCGTCAATGCATAATCATGATCCATGACGAGTTAGCTTAGCTTAGCAACAGTAACGTTCATTCTCTGACGTCTCATCCGGTCTACTTCTTCTTCTTCTTCGCCTTCTTTTAATGGCTATGGTAACTGGAGCTACGTCGCCATTGCGACCCACTGACATGGTCCGTAACTTTTAATGATATTTCATATTTATCTGGGTTTGAAAAATTGTTGGAAACATTTCTGATAATCAAAGTACACAACTAAACAAAATATATAGTATTGGTTTAGTCGTTTTTGGACATTTTTATGTGGAAAAGTACATATTATACCTTTAATGGAAAACACTCAATAAAATTTTGTTAAAACTTAATCCACTTATGGACACTTTTCCCCGCTCTGACTCATTTTTTTTTCTTAATTCACATACATGCATTAAACCTATGTCCACTGGATTAAAATGGCAGTTCTATGGTGTAAGACAACTTTCAAAAAGATGTGTGCATAATTTTAACCATTCGTATTCATAATGTTAAACATTTGTATGTCAATAAAATTGTTGTACACAAAATTCTGCTGTCATATGTGAGTCTGTGAAATTGTTTGGTTAGGATTGTTTTTATGTGAGTATGAATCTAAAAGCTGCAGTGAAAAGTCTTGTGAGTGCAACTCTGATTTCTACAACTACGAAGTCCTCACTGTGAACACGAATTCAAGTTTGTGGGTACGAGTAGAAAAGTGTTGAAAAAACGTCACTGAGGTCACAGGCAGGTCACAGGGGAAAGTAATCGAACCACGATTACTCCAAACGCGCATGCCCCAAAGGCAAAGATGACAGCGGACCGAGTGGAGCTGCCAGCTTATGTTGCTGTGTCCTATTTCTGCACTTCTGTAAATCATTCTTTAGACCAAACAGCCTACATCAAGAATTTTTTGATGTAAGCCGCTAACAGCAGAGTTGGAACAGAGTGACATGCAGGTTTGACTCTGAGCTGAGAGTAAATGATGAAGCTATAGTGTACAGGTGGTGCTGTGACTGGCTGGTAATTGAAGCCTGATCCACTGAATCACGTCCGATAAGAACAGCCCAAATGTGTCTTTATTTTTCGTTTATTTTTCATTTTCATTTCTGCCACACTATCAACACATGGTCATTTTTCCATACAGGTAGGCCTACGTGTGGATCTGAAATGAAAAGTAAATACATGCTATCTATAACTAGGTTGTAAATAAACCATAAACATCAAATATCAAATTCAATGAATAGTATTAAATACATCTGCATCAATAACCTGGAAAAAAAAAGCCAGAAGTTCACAAAGAGACATTTTTGGCATACAAACAGGCATACATTTAAGTACTCATACTGCCATCTACTGGTGGAGAGTCAGCTTAACCTGCTTCGCTCAGGCAACAGCGCATTACGGTGGAAACCCAGTTAAAAACCACTGCTAACAGTAAGAACTCTGCACACACAGTAATTGCTGGTAATTGTTGGTTAAACTATATTGCGAACTGTTCTCTTGATGAGAATGTGAAGAAAAGTAAAGCCCTTTTCACACAGAGCGTGCAAAGCGTAGACCTCCGCCGACGAACCCATTCATTGTGTATGTGCTCCCGCGGCGTCTGCGTACTGCCAGCTTGTGCTTGAATTGAATTTTTGCAGAGAAGAGCCTGAAGTAGACCCAGAAGCGGTCACCATGGAGCTGTAGCTCCTGTACTCCCCCAAATCCTGTCTTGCTCGCCTTGTTCTCCGCTTGCTCTCCACTTGCTCTGTGCCCTACCGCCACTCTTGCACCGCAGTAGCACATACATAGGCCAGCATACTATAGGGTAGCGGTGCCGCTTTGTGGGCGCACGTTACACCAGTTTTAAAATCGCTGCATTGGCTCCTCGTGTGTTTCAGGATCGATTTTAAGGTTCTTTTATTAGCTTTTAAATGTCTTAACGGTCTTGGGCCATCTTATTTCTCTGACCTGCTTTTATCATATCAACCCTCGCGGATCCTGAGGTCCTCCGGCACCGGCCTTTTAATTGTTCCAAAAGTGAGAACGAAAACCCACGGGGAGGCTGCATTCAGCCATTATGGCCCTCACTTATGGAACAGCCTACCAGAGAGCATCAGGACTGCAGAGACTGTTGATGTTTTTAAAAGGAGGCTCAAGACTCACCTTTTTAATTTAGCTTTTAACTGATTTCTTTTACTCTTTTAATTGTTATATTATATGTTATCTTAATTTCTAATGATTTTAAATGATTCATTTTTAATCTTTATGCATTTCATTAGTATTAAGTTTCTAGATCTTTATTTATTTATTTATTTATTTATTATCATTTTATCTCATACTTGTTTTATATTATCATATTGCCTTTTGGTCTTTTATTTTTTCGCTCCAGTGTTTCCTCATGGGGGGGCCTCCACACTGAGAGGTGTGTCTAGTCTGCCCACGGGAGCGTCGGCTTGGAGATCCCTCAGGTCCGGAGGACTGGGAGGCTCTGCACCATGTGTGGAGTCCACCCTAGTCTGTTTGGGTCGGGGTGGTCTCTGTGGCGGCGCTCCCTGTGGCCGTGTGCTGTGACACCTCTCTCGGTGTGGATGAGCTCCCCATAGGTGGTTCTTTCCTCACCTGATTCCTCACTGCCCAGCCATGTTATTGACAATATTGACTATATTGACTCTGTGTGTGTGTGTGTGTGTGTGTGTGTGTGTGTGTGTGTGTGTGTGTGTGTGTGTGTGAGTGTGTGAGTGTGTGTGAGAGAGAGAGTGCGTGCCCGCGCGCGCGTTGTGGGGGGGTTCAATATGAATGTAATATTTTTGTTGTATGTTTTTATTCTGTGAAGCACTTTGTGCTGCATTTTTAATGTATGAAAAGTGCTATATAAATAAAGTTTGATTGATTGATTGATTGTCAGGTGTTGCCGCCCTCTCCATAGACAAACAATGGGACAGCCAGCACAAAGCGGTTTTACAGCTGATCATGTGTTGAGGCCTTAACACAGATGAGCTTCCTGGAAGTCCAAGTAAATATGGGCCTTTCAAAATAAATGCCAAGAGAATACAATAGCCATCTATAACATTAACGTTATGCGAGCACATACTGGGGTAACATCTGAGGAAAAATACTGTAGCAACCCTGCAGTGAATGTTCTGTTGTACTGTTAATGTTCTGTGAGTTAATGGCATGTTTTGGATTGAATGAGTATGGGTAGGGAGGCGGGTGCGAGTGGGACAGGAATGAGGGCTGTGTGAGTGCGCGTGCTTGTGTGTGTGTGTGTGCGCGTGTTCGAGCTGGAGGGGAGAGCAGGAGTACATGTTTTGTGAGCTAACGTTACGGCTAAGTTCTTGTCTCGTTTTTTTGGCGTGGTTACGACCAACAGTAACCTGTCCTGTGACGCAATAAACGGTGGGTTGCCGAATAACCACGTCATCATTCTACACGTCCTGGCGGACACTACATTTGGTGTCAGACGTAAAACACCAGAGTTTTCCCAGCTAATCTCCATTAGCCAAGGCTAGCTCGGACTCGGCTAACTCTGCTTTGACGGCCTGCAGATGGAATGGCAGTGCAGCGGGACCGGATCGGCACTCGTCCGAAAGTCAAGGAAGAGGTGATGGACAGATTTTATGCTGGTACGCCTGGCCGTGAGAAGGAGTTTGGCCGTACTTCAGAGCATGTGGCTTGCCTAAAAGAAACGGCCAGAGAGCTAGCTGCTGCCGCCGGCCTTGATATGCTGGGCTCGGGGGCGCCGACTGGAGGTGGCGGCAAGTGTGACCAACTCCAAGTGAAAACGCCAAAATACTCCGGTAAGGCAGACTGGGAAGCCTTCCATGCTCAATTTGAACTGTTAGCACAGGCTGCAGGCTGGTCTGAGGACAGTAAGGCACTCCAGCTGGCCCTTTGCCTTACAGAAGAAGCATTGACATGTTTACTGCTGCTCAGCCCGGCTGAGAGAGCTGACTATGGGGCTTTAGTTGGGGCTCTAAAGCGGAGGTTTGGACAATGCAGAAAGCCTGGCATCCTGCGTACAGAGCTGTCAAGTAGGCAGAGACAGCTCGGTGAGGCGCTCCATGTATTGGCTGATGACATTGAAACCCTGGCGAGGAGAGCATACGCTCACATGCCTACTGAAGTGCAGAGCGAACTGGCCAGGGACCAGTTCATCTGGGCCATAACCCCGAGGGAGCTGCGCATCCAGACACAACTGGCGCACCCCGCACTCTGCAGGAGGCATTGGAACTGGCCTTGGAGAGAGAGGTCCTAGGAGGGGCGACAGACAGTGACCATGCCGGTGGCAACCCTGTTGTGAGAACTGTGGTACAGGACGGCCCGGGCTAAGAGAAGCCGGCATGGGCGGCTGAGTTGACTGAACAACTCGTGCTGTGTCACTGCAATCACCACACAGCAGCACCCGTCCTCGCAGAGGCCCCCAGGTGTGTTAGGTGTGTGGCCAGGCTGGCCATATCAGCGTACGGTGCCCCAAGCGTGCTGATGTTCAGGGAAACGCCCCAGGGTCTGTGTAGATGGGACGACGCAAACCCCTACCCCAAGGTCCCAGCCTACCTTCTCCCCAGTGGATGGAGCCCAGCTGTGTAGACGGGGGAGCAGGGCTCCCCAGAAGCAGATGACACCGAGAGTGGTGGGTTGGACCCATGCAGGAGATTCCTGCCATGTCCCTGTCATCCTGGCAGGGGCTCCATGCACAGCCCTTGTTGACACTGGCTCCACCGCTACACTGTTGAAACCTGACGTGGTCCCAGCAGGGACACAGTTGACACCTACTGCAGTGAAGCTTCGAACTGTGACGGGTGAGTTAGCCCCTATGCTTGGAAGAGGGGTGATGGTTATACAGGTGGGGGGGCTGGCAGTGAACTTTAAGGTGTGGGTTGCAACAATGCAGGACCCCTGCATAGTGGGACTGGACTTCCTGCGAGCCGCCCGCTGTGTGTTACACCTGGGGAAGAACGCACTGGCCTTTCCTGGGGGTCCCACAGTTGAAATGGTGCCCCCCACACAAACTGCAAAACCACATCTGCCAACCTTGAGAGCATCAGAGGCACATCATGAGTCAAATCCCCCACTCCAGGCTTCCCCCCTGCACCCGTGGTCCCCACCTCCCATGCCCTAGTTGATGTGCAGCCCCCTGCCCTGGACCAGCAGCCCACAGCAGGAGAACAGGTGGACAGACTGGCAGCAGGAAGAGAGATATGGAAACATAGCTGCGATAACCTGGAACCCGAGCAGCAGGAGGAGCTGTGGCAGGTGTTGGTGGAATTTAAGGACATTTTTGCACTGACGGAAGAGGAAGTGGGTTCAGCACGAAATCGACATGGCCCATTAAGACATGCCCCGGCCGCCTTCCACTGGTGCATCAGGCTGCTGCGGACAGCGCAATTGACGAGATGCTGACGGCTGGCATCATCGAGCCCTCTGACAGCCCCTGGGCCTCGAGGGTTGTAATTGTCAATAAAAAGAAAAGTCCAAAGATGAGGTTCTGCGTCAACTACAGACCACTAAACAGCGTGACCAAGAAAGACTCTTACCCACTGCCCTGCATTGACGAGTCTCTGGACTTGTTGTCCGGCTTGTCCTGGTTCTCCTCTTTAGACCTACGCAGCGGGTATTGGCAGGTGCCCCTCAGCCCTGACGCCAGACCGAAGACAGCTTTCTGTACTGGCAGAGGGTTGTGCCAGTTTCGAGTCCTCTGCTTTGGCCTGTGCAACGCGCCAACCATGTTCGAACGGCTGATGGAAAAGGTGTTAGCCAGTATTCCCCAACAGGAATGTCTGGTCTACCTGGATGATATCCTGATCCATGGGAGCTCCTTCCAGGCAGCCTTGGGGGCCCTGCGGCGGGTTCTACAGAGGATAGCAGCGGCGGGTCTGAAGCTCCACCCTGACAAGTGCTGCTTCATGAGAAAAGAGCTGGCATTTCTGGGACACAGAGTTGGGGGAGAGGGCATCAGCACGTTGGAGGAAAAAGTGCGGGCAGTGAAGGACTGGCCAGTCCCCACCATCTTGCGAGAGCTGAAGAGCTTCATTGGACTGGCGTCCTACTACAGGCAGTTCGTGCGCGGTTTCTCTTGTATAGCTGCACCTCTGTTCCGACTGCAGCAGAAAGACTGTGACTTTGCCTGGACTCCCGAGTGTAAGCGGGCCTTCAGGTCTTTGAAGAAGGCCTTGACAGAGTCTCCCATCCTCACAACCCCCTCCACCCCACCCCCGGATCCCAACCTACCATTTGTCCTGGACACAGATGCCGGCGATGTTGGAATGGGGGCAGTGTTGAGCCTGAGGGGGTGAAGGTGGTGGCGTACTTCAGTAAAACTTTAAACAAAGCTGAACAGCGCTATTGTGTGACACGCAGAGAGCTCCTTGCTATTGTGAGGACAATAAGCCACTTCAGGTATTACCTCTGTGGCCTTCCCTTCACGGTCCGGACTGACCATGCAGCCCTCCAGTGGCTAATGTCCTTCAAGGAGCCAGAAGGGCAGATTGCACGCTGGCTGGAAGAATTGGCGCCATAAGTCTTCAAAGTGGAGTACAGGGCTGGAGCTCGCCATACCAATGCTGACTCCATGTCTCGGCGCCCCTGTGCTCCCGGCGGCTGCTGATACTGTGAAAAGAGAGAGGCCCAGGAGAAAGAGCTCCGTATGGAGGAGGAGCGAGGTCCCATGCATAATGGAGATGCTGATCTACAACCAGTGCTGCAGTGGATGGAGTCAGGACAAAAGCCACATTGGAATGAGGTTGCGGGGTGCTCGCCTACCACCAAAGGACTGTTTGTAAAGTTTGAGGCTCTCCAGGGGAAGGATGGAGTGCTCCAGAGAGCCTGGAAAGAGCCAACTACAGGGGAGGAGAGGTGGCAGGTGGTTGTCTCCATAGCACTGAGAGAGTTGGTGCTTAAGGCCTCTCACGGCACGACTGGAGCAGGACACTTTGGGGTCTCAAAAACCCTTTGTCGACTCCGGCATAGTTTCTACTGGGGTCAGCTCAGGAGAGATGTTGATGACTTCATTCCCTCACACAGACAAAGGAAACCAGTATGTTCTGGCCGCCATGGATTATTTTACGAAATGGCCAGAGGTGTATGCCATACCGGACCAGGAGACAGAGACTGTTGCAGATGCTCTGGTGGAGGGCATGTTTGCCAAGTTTGGGGCAGTCGAGGTTATCCACAGCGACCAGGGAAGAAACTTTGAGTCAGGTGTGTTCTCTGCTATGTGTGACCGACTGGGCATGCAAAACAACTCGCCATCCTTACCGCAGAACATCAGCGTGATTGGGACATGCACCTCCCTCTCGTCCTATTGGCCTACAAGTCGGCTGTGCAGGATTCCACCTTGTGCACACCTGCCTTGCTCATGTTGGGGTGAGAGCTGCGCACGCCAGCAGAAATGGCTTTTGGCAGACCCCCAGACACACTGATGGTTCCACCTGGCCCGGAATACGTCAGGAGGCTCCAGGATTGAATGGAGTCAGCTCACACCTTTACCCACAACCAGCTACAGAAGGCGGGCATGAGGCAGAAAAGAAACTATGACTTGAGGGCCAGAGGGGGGGACTTCAAGGCTGGGGACCTGGGGTGGGTGCATAGTCGAAGGAGAAAGAAGGGCCGGTGCCCTAAGTTGGACTGTCACTGGGTGGGCCCCTGTGAGGTATTGGAGAAGCTGGGTGAGGTGGTGTATAGGGTCCAGCTGCAACCTAGGGGGAGATGGGTGGCCCTCCACAGGGACAGGTTGGCACCATACAGAGGCGATGCACACCGACATCAGCGCCCTGGAACCTCTGCACATTCCCAGAGAAATCAGACAACCACACTCCCAGATTCACAGACTGTTTCCCCTACTGACTCCTCACATCCTCCCCCACCCCTAAACTCAACCCCTGGTCAGCCACAAGTTGTTCCAAGACTGCAGGCGCAGCTGCTTGTGTTCACTGCAAGGCAGCCTCAGAGACAGAGAAGGCCCCCGGCCCACCTCAGAGGCTTTTCATGTGATCCCTCGGGGCGAGGGGCAGTGTAGTGACCCTGCAGTGAATGTTCTGTTGTACTGTTAATGTTCTGTGAGTTAATGGCATGTTTTGGATTGAATGAGTATGGGTAGGGGTGCAGGGTGCGAGTGGGACAGGAATGAGGGCTGTGTGAGTGCGCGTGCTTGTGTGTGTGTGTGTGCGAGCTGGAGGGGAGAGCAGGAGTACATGTTTTGTGAGCTATCGTTACAGCTAAGTTCTTGTCTCGTTGTTTTTTTGGCGTGGTTACGGCCAACAGTAACCTGTCCTGTGACGCAATAAACGGTGGGTTGCCAAATAACCGCGTCATCATTCTACACGTCCTGGCAGACGCTACATTAATATAAATTAATCAGTCAGACAAATATATAAGTAAATAAATACACCAAAAAATGGGCCGATGGAAACAGGGATTGATTACCTGCAGATTAACATTGCATTTGATTCATCTACACAGCATGAGTAAAGTCTTAGATTATTGATTTGCATTTTTTGGTGCAATACAGTTCGCAATATAGTTTAACCAACAATTACCAGCAAATACTGTGTGTGCAGAGTTGTTACTGTTAACTGGGTTTTCACCGTAATGCGCTGTTGCCTGAGCGAAACAGAGTGGAAGTAGGTTAAACTGATTCTCCACCAGTAGATGGCAGTATGAGTACTTAAATGTATGCCTGTTTGTATGCCTTAAATGTTTGTCTCTTTGTGAACTGCTGGCTTTTTTTTCCAGGTTATTGATGCAGATGTATTTAATACTATTCATTTAATTTGATATTTGATGTTTATGGTTTATTTACAACCTAGTTATAGATAGCATGTATTTACTTTTCATTTCAGATCCACACGTAGGCCTACCTGTATGGAAAAATGACCATGTGTTGATAGTGTGGCAGAAATGAAAATGAAAAATAAACGAAAAATAAAGACACATTTGGGCTGTTCTTATCGGACACGATTCAGTGGATCAGGCTTCAGTTACCAGCCAGTCACAGCACCACCTGTACAGTATAGCTTCATCATTTACTCTCAGCTCAGAGTCACTCTGTTCCAACTCTGCTGTTAGCGGCTTACATCAAAAAATTCTCGATGTAGGCTGTTTGGTCTAAAGAATGATTTACAGGAGTGCAGAAATAGGACACAGCAACATAAGCTGGCAGCTCCACTCGGTCTGCTGTCATCTTTGCCTTTGGGGCATGCGCGTTTGGAGTAATCGTGGTTCAATTACTTTCCCCTGTGACCTCAGTGACGTTTTTTTCAACACTTTTCTACTCGTACCCACAAACTTGAATTCGTGTTCACATTGAGGACTTCGTAGTCGAAGAAATTAGAGTTGTACTCACAAGACTTTTCACTGCAGCTTTTAGATTCATACTCACATAAAAACAATCCTAACCCAAACAATTTCACAGACACATATATGACAACAGAATTTTGTGTACAATTTTATTGACATACAAATGTTTAACATTACGAATACGAATGGTTAAAATTATGCACACATCTTTTTGAAAGTTGTCTTATACCATACAGTTCTGCCTTTTTGTCACCTGTTGGCATGGTAAATTGTAGTATCGGAACTCCATTGGTGATGGCTTTTTTTTTTAGTCATTGCGCATGAGCTCAACTCAGAGTGAACATACTCAGAGTTTACTGAACTGACTATGATCAGCTGTTCTGAAACTCAAAGCTTTCATGAGTTTTCCATGTCAGGGTTAATTACCTCAGAGTTCAGGGTTATGCCGGGGGCTACGGCGAGCCTTCTGCGTAGCCCCGTACCCTACGACGTAGCGTCGTCGTCGATTCAACGTACAGTTGAGTTCAGTTTTTTCCTTGATTCTATTCAAACAGTGTGAAACTACCTTTCAGATAGTTCAGGGTCCAATGTTAATACTACCAGTATTTAATGAAGTTGATGTCACAAGACCATAATGATCTTGTCACAAGATTATAACCCATTTTCCCTGAGGACAATGGGTTATAAATACTGAAAATGTTCTTTCTTCTTTAAACCATATGCTATGAAAAAATACTAAAAATACTTAATTGATTTAGTTTTACTTGCTTACTGGTCAGAAAGAGGCAGAGCAACCAAACAACAATCTGAGCATGTCTGAAGACATGAATGAATATGTTATATCCGGGAAACATTTTTCTCCATTAAGAGTCATTCTTATTGAACTTATCTATACTTTAAACAACCAACCTGCTGGTATTGATAGTGTTTATAACCGTGTTATTATGCATATTATTAAGTTAATGATTTTTCCAAGAGTCCAAGAATTGCAAAATACAGTTATTATTTTTGAAATGACTTCATAGTCTATACATAGTGCACACATTTTCCACTAATGAGTGTGTGACTGTCAGTTTATGTGCACTAGTATCAGTAGAGCATGATGACAGACATAGGTGCTGTCTCCTCCATTAGACATTAATTGCTGTAGTTCCTTAATATGTGTCATGGACTGTTGGCTGCCTCCCTGAATGGGGCTTGTCAGACATAAATATTAAGTGTTTGATGACAGATTTTGTTGTACATTTTGTTTGGCTCTCTGGCAGACTTTGACACACTCCTTGGAGGTGAGGTGGGAGGAGTGGAGTTTGGGAAGCTTCCATTTGGAGCCTGTGAGGAGCCAATCAGGTAAAGATGTTGTAACTTAGATGACAGAACATTCCAAGAACCTGCAGTACACCACCAACAAAACTGAACTTGCTGTGTTTTCACTGGCCTTTGATTACATTTCAGGTTAGAGATGCACCGATCCAGCTTTTTCAGTTTCGATACCGATCCCAATGCTGTGACTTTGAGTATCAGCTGATTCCCGATACCGATCCAATACCATGGTTGACCTAAAAAGCTATATACTTTTACATGTAGAACAGAAAAGACTAGAGGCATCAGGCATCGATGACTACATAGTTCTTTTCTAAGATAAAACGAAACAAGATATACATAGTTTGCGTCGCAATATATTTAAAGGGAAAGGATCGCCTCAGGTATAGGTTGCATTTTCCAATACGCGATCCATCTATTTTGATGATATTGGGGCCGATATTCGATCCAGATATCAGATCGGTGCATCCTTATTTCAGGTCTCCACAGTATGTGTAATAAATATGAGAACATGATGGCATAAAAAGAGACGTGTTTAATGTGTTATGTCCTCTTGATGTCAGTAAGATCCTAGCTGGGTTTTGGCATGTCGGTGGGTGGCTGAGGTGGGGAGGTTGCTGTGGAATATGAAGTTTTTTATCTTTTTGTTTGTGTATATTTATGTGTTTTCCTTTTGCTATGTTTACATCAAAATGAATAAATGTTGGTCTAAAAAATGTAGAAGAAATTTTTGCACAATGAATCTTTTGCAAAACAAAATGAACAATTGTGTCTGTTTTTGGATGTTGTAGTGAGCTGCATCTTGCAACCACTTGGCCTCAGCTGACGGAAGGCATAGTTGTGGATAATGATGTCTACAGGTAAGAGTGTTCTAGATTCTCTGTCTGACTCCCACTGTTAACACCCTCTTACATAGGTGAATAAGTAGATACTTATTTACCCCAGGGGGTGTTATGCATGACACAGCAGCAGTGCATGAGGAATAATGTTAAAACTGATGTCAAACACAAGTACTAACAGGGTGCAAAACCTTTTTTAAGCTGCTAACTAGATTGGACAGCATCCTCTTCTCCATCACAGCTGCTAGAGAGTCCAGCTCAGCTTCTCTTCCTGTCAGCGAACCTTTTTAACCAGCATGTTGAGATTGTCAGCGTCTCTAGCCCTCTTTTTCCATCCTCAGGACCACGCCGCATTATAGATAGCACTGCCACCACTGACTGATAGAGCTTCTGTAGCATCTTGTTGCAGACGTCGAAGCCTTTGAGCTTCCACAGGAAGTACAGATGCATAAACTTCAAATTTCCCAGGCCTTCCAGAAGCCTGCCAATGTCAAGCCAATTTCCAGCCAAATACCATTCCCCCCCACCTTTCTGGGGGTGTGCCTAGATTCCACTCTAACATGCCCATTTATTCAATTACAAGGTGTCACCATGAGATGGCGCGTCTCTCACATAAAAACAAAGATTTAGAGGTGCAACACATTAGTTATTGAGGAAAACCTAAAATTTTGTTAAAATTGGCCTAGGTCTCCCCAATCTGAAAAATATTGAGTTAGTCTCTTAGAATAATGAGAAACATTCTGAAAATAACTTAGTGCTTGAAAATAATTACTTAAATCATTTTTTAAAAGTTGCTCATTAAGAGACTTGAATTTAAAAATAACACTAACATTAATTAAAAGACAGAATCATTTTTTCGGTTTATAATGACAAGAATTGTAAAATGTCACTTTTATGAGGTAGTTCAGACATTGATAGTGACAATGTGTTGTTAAATGTTTGCATCAAAGGTTTGTACAGCCCACTCAGTGTGATGATCTGAGTGACTGGGAAACCTATTCACATGGCACACTCACCCGTTCAGAAGGAATGAAAAGGTTCATGGTAATGCTAATTATGTGTTTGAGCTCTCTCACCTTCCAAGATAAACAGGACTACATTATGTCGTGTGCAGTGAAAGTACCACACTCCTTTTCAGTTAAACTCTGCGGGCTATGTGCAGTTTGACCTTTGTTGCGGCTGCATGTGAGGATTAAATGGCAATTTCAGCCTGTGATCTCTCACTGACTGACTGACACCCTCATCGAAGTGACATTTTACAATTCTTCATATTTTAAACTAACGAAATTCATTCATTTAATGACATTTTACAATTCCTCATGAAGATTTGTAAAATGTCACTTTTACGAAGTAGTTCAGACATCAACAGCGACGATGTGTTGTTAAATGTGTGCGTCAAAAGTTCGTAAAGCCTACTCAGTGTGAAATTTGTTAGTTTAAAATTTGAAGATTTGTAAAATGTTGCTTCCATGAAGCTGTTCAGACATCAGCGGTAAGGCACACAATAAGTGCACTTATTGGTATGATTTTTGTGACAGTTTTTTCTTCCAATTATTTCATATAACTGATCATTTTTTAAAATAAAAAAACTCAATCAATCAGTCAATCAATTTTATTTATAAGCCCAATATCACAAATCACAATTTGCCTCACAGGGCTTTACAGCATACAACATCCCTCTGTCCTTTGGACCCTCACAGTGGATAAGAAAAAAACTCCTCAAAAAAACCCTTTAACGGGGGAAAAAAAATGGTAGAAACCTCAGGAAGAGCAACTGAGGAGGGATCTCTCTTCCAGGACGGACAGGCGAGCAATAGATGTCATACAGAACAGATCAACATAATAAATTAACAGTAATCCATATGACACAATAAGACAGAAAGAGAGACAGAGACAGGGAGAGATGCAGGACAGACTGTAACGACAGTAGCTTACAACAACATTAATGAAAGTAATAACATTATAATTATAATTACAGCTTTTGTGGTACAATAAGTTGGAAGTATATATTAATATATGATAGTATACATATGTGCCAATAATCATGTGTATAATAACAGTAGAAGTATGACTAATGATAACAGCAGCATCAGGAGGCATCAGGCAGGACCACGGCAGCAGCACAACCACACATCACACTATCCAGGCACCGCTGTGATATAAGTTAACCTGCAAGACAGAAAGACAGAGCCTGACCATTTAGAGCTTTTTAAGTTAACAGTAGGATTTTAAATTCAATTCCGGATTTTACAGGGAGCCAGTGCAGAGAAGCTAAAACAGGAGAAATATGATCTCGTAAACGCAAGAATACTTTTGTATTTCTTTTATTCAAAACAGTGTGAAACAGATGAAAATGACATGCTTTTATTAAGCCAACATTTCCACTTTCTACTCTGTCCTTCTCTGTTAGTCTCCCAAAAGACCTCTATGGCTCAGCCAAGCTCCTCCTTTGTGCCTGGTTTTGCATTCTTACGGATGAAGTCGTTCATCATGTGCCAAATAAGCTTGATGGGATTCAGATCCGGTGACTCTGGCGGAGGTTTCACCCAGTTGATTCCCATCGACGCAATAGTAGCAGCAGAAGTGGTATGCTTAGGATCATTGTCATGGAAGAAGCGATGATCCGCCCCAAAATGTATGGCGCTGCAACACCTTTGATGATACTGTTCTCAAAATAGTGTCTGTCCATGATCCCCTAAATGATGACCATAGGTCCTGGTCCATGTCGTGAAATCATCCCCCAGACATAGAGCTTTAAGGGATGTTTGGGTGTTGTTTGGCAACAAAGTGATCCTTTCTCTTGAAACTAAGCCTAGTATTGCAGAGCTACTGTTGTTTCATTCGTAAACAGCACATCATCCCACCTCTCCCCAGACTCCATCCACTGCGGCGCTTGTCTTAGCCTTCTTTTTTGATTGCAATCTTTTATCATTGGAGAGAAGCGAGTCTTTCCATTCGTCTAACCAAGCAGTCTGCGGGCTCTGTGTATGGCAGTCAGGCTCAGTGAAACACCAAAATCAGCTTCAATTTTTAATGTACAGACAGGAATGCATTTTATAGTTTACGCCACGGAATAGAATGTTAATCCTTTACTAATATACTCATTTGTGCAGTTTAATCAAACGTGAGTGGCCGGGCTGTCTCTCCTTGAAGTGATATCGCACTTTTCTTGGAGTAACTTTGATGCCATGCAAAATGTTGCTGAATCATCTGTGTGGATTTTCCACTTGCTTACATTTGACGAATCTGCTGGGACCTGTCTTTGTTGATGTACGTCATCTTTGCTGAATTGTTCTTGCTGTACTGTCGCTCGGTTCCCAGCCATATTACTTTAATTTTCCTGCAATTCTCTTGAATAACAAAATGCTGAATCATAATATTTATTACCTATGATATGGTAGCCTGATAATCATTAAATATGCTCTGTGTGAGAAGTTCTCTCCCAAGATTACATTAATGAGAGGCGCATTAAACCGCTTCAGCTTCCACACTCACTGCTCCTCCTGGTGGATAGACAGACCATTGCAACTGGTTTCTACAAATTAAACTTAGCTGCGTTACTAGTCGGCCCCGTATTCTCTACGTCATTGTGGGGGATCTCATTAGAGCTACGAGCCCAGCTAGGTGACGACAGGGATCTGTCACAGATCGGTCACGACTTGCCACGGGCCAAGCAGGATATTTGAAGTGGCTGCACCTGTAGAATCGGTTCTGGCCCTTCTTGTAAAGAACTCCTCTGTCCCCAGTGAGTTGGCAGATAGTCTGCCATGACGAGTCCTCATGTGTGAACAAGCCTACGAGCAAGTCTGCAACTGGGACTGGATATCTGGCATGCTAGAAAACTGGAGAAGTGTGTTACGACTGACAAAGAGCATCAGCCAGTGAGAGGCGGGATATGTCCCAGTGTCCCACGTCAGCATGGTTGGAGGAAATGTGAGGACAAGCAGCAGGGTTACCAGGTCTGCTTATTAGCTGCGACTTAGGGCTTGTTTCTTTGTAAAGACACTTACAAATATTGGTAGTCATGGGTTGAGGTTTTTTGGACTTGTTTCTAAATTGGAGTTGCTTATTTGGGCTGCCTTTCTCCATATATCCGTTGCTTCTTTTGGGCTTCTTTCCATAGTCCTGGTCGCTTGTTTCTCTCCCAAGATCTGGCAACACTGACAAGCCGGCAAGCAACAACAACAATTAAATTCAATTCAATTCAAATAATTTATTTGTTTAAGATGGGACAGTGTACATCAATGAACATTCCTTTTAAGAAAAAAAAAAAGTAGATGTAGATGCAAATTTCAGCCAAGAGGTGATTTACATTGGTAGTCCCCCTGCCTGTCAGCATAGTTCCTAAAAAAAAAAAAAAAATTCAATACAGTACATAAAAAATATGCAATTACAATATAAAATACATTAAAACACATAATAATCTTATCGTCACAGTATAAAGTCACAATGGCGGCATCCACAGGATCACAGGGAGTGCGTTGTGTTTGGACCCAGGCCCTGGAGGCCTATCTGATTCAACACTGGGAAGAATATCCATTACTTTACAGTGTGTCATCTCCAAGTTACACAAACGTGGTTTGGTGATGTCATCGCATTATCTGGGGCACTGTCGGTGAGGGCTTGGTGGAGAAATCTTGTGGTGTGCAGTCTCGCAGTTGACGAGACTCCCGATGACAGAAACACATGTTGCCAGGTATGAACACTCAAAAGATTACGATAGTCTCTGTGACGCAAAATCAGGGTGAAAATCATGTAATGTGAGCTAGCCTTTAGTCCTTCCACAATCAGCTTCTTTGTTTTGCTAATGCTCAGCTGCCAAGGGTTCAGTCTGTTCTTCCAGTCTAGGCTGAAACAATATTGTCCACACAGAACTTGATGTGTGATGCAGTGTGTGAGTCTGCACAACATGGCTCAGTGAGCATTTCCCAGTTCATGGCCTCAAAACAGCCCCTCAACATCACATATGTCTCTGACAGCCATCTCCTGTCAGCTAATTAACAGCTGTCTTTATTTTCAACTTCAGTATGAGGATCGTTTGTTTTTTCCCCCTAACAACTGACCATTGCTGTATGAATAAAACAATTTGCATTAATTTACAGCTATTTTTGTTTATAGATTTTTTTTCGTTGGACGATTTAGGTGTGGAAGACTGTTATTCTAAAATTCAAAAAATAATGATAATAATAATGACAATGATAGATGTAATCCATATGAATTACAACTATTATTATGACTTCGACTCCACGTTTTGTTCGTCTTTTTCATATATGAATCTGTGACTCAAACAGCAGAGCGGAAAAAAAAGAAACTGTTTAAAAACATGTAAAACTACTGCGTGCAGGTCGCAAACTATCCACTCTACTGTCTGAGTCACAGATGCATACGTATCTACAGGATTGTGTAACTAATAAATAGATACCTGACTCATGAGTTTTACAACAGAGGCTGTAGTGTGGTGATAACACGCATGGACTCCGAACCAGGGGAGCCGAGTTCAAGTTCCGGTGGGGGTGACTTTTTTTTCATGCAAATCGCAGTAACGTTGACACTTCTGTCGAGATAACCCCAGAAGCTAATGAGTTTCAAAAGCTAATGGGGATCCTAATAAACAAATAATAATTCCTGGAAAAGACTAGATGACGACGTCCAGGAAAGACGTCAAAATCATTTCCTAAAAGTCCGCGATCTGGCCTATTCCTGAAGGTCACTGAAAGACGTCATCATGAAGTCATTTGACTTACTGGGAAGAGTTTCAATGAAATATGTAATTATTTTAGTCATACTTTGTGCTGTATTGTTTACTAATTTAATGTAGTTTCTGTGAAAATTGTTCATGTTATGTGTCATCAAATTGCTAAAGCCTATCATAAAAAATAATAAATACACTTGCCAATATGAATCTGGAAATGGGGCTGGATTGGGCACATCATGAGGAAACCAACCTCCAACACGACCATTAAGGCCTTATTGTTTTGATCTGGCTGGATCAAAAACTTACTTTCAAATCTATAAATTGATACACTTGTCCACAAGCTATGGCAAAACATTGGCTTGTACGGAAACAAATAGGGATGTCCCGATCCAGCTTTTTCACTTCCGATCTGATACCGATATTACAGCCTTGAGTTCTGGCCGATACCGATCCGATCCAAACGCATATTATGCATATTCACTTATTTTGTTGTCAGTCATGTTAGAAAAGGTTTGATCAAGCGATATTACTCTAACAAGAACAACTACTTAATCAGGTTAGTTAGAATGATCCACAACAGTTGGTATGAGAAACTGACCTGTTTATTGTTAACAGGGTTAAATAAACAAACTTTAAACTTGAACATTAACATTAAGTAAAAAATACAGCTGGTTTGCTTTGGCTGCTTTGGCCCCTTAATAAATAGAAAATAAATCAACACAAGAAATCTTTAAAATGTCTAACATTAAAATTAAAATAGCAGCAAGACACCACACACTTGTGCTTTGCCACCCTAATAAATAAAAAATAGATTAACACCACAAGACATTGTTGACATTTAACAAACAATGCAGCTTTTCCTTTTCAGTTATTTTAGTAGTGTCAGTGCCGGCCTGGTGCTGCTGTTTCCTGGGACCAGCAGAGGGGACAAAAAACCACACACAATATTGTACAACTGTTTAAACAAGCAATAGTCCATCCATGGCTCCAATTTCAGTAATTGTGCTCAAAACAATGCCATCAGTGCTCTTTACTTAAACAGTAAGAGTGTAAACCAAATAAAAATATCACTCACTTATAGTCAGTTAATTAAATTGGCCGCTACTCTTTCTACCTTCGGTGTGTCTGCCGTCTGCATGCTGGCCTGGTGGATTGATAGTAAGTGCTGGAGTGCTGGGCTGGATTGGAGTCCGTGAAAAACTGGATCAGAGTTTTTGGATCGGCATTTTTCCATGCAGTCCGATCCGATGCAGATGCACGTTTTTTGCTAATATCAGCAGCCGATACCGATTCGAATATGGGATCGGGACATCCCTAGAAACAAAGCTCATTTTAGTATGTTCAGTAGGAAACAGATAATTGAGGCTGTCTTCTTCTCTGTTCTGGATTATGGTGATGCTGTCTATAGACACGTTCGTGCCACCACTCTTAAACCCCTAGATTCAGTTGATCACTCTGCCCAAAGATTTATTACCAGTGACAGTTATTCCGGAAACTCCTTTGCCAATCGCTGGCGAAAATTGGAAGCACGTCACAAGGGTTGTGCACAGAGCCTATGCTATACCAATGGGGAAGCACCCGCCCACTGACGTCAAAAGTGTAATAGCAGAGATTCTTTAAAGTTTGGAATTCCATTGTCTTTGGCCAGAGTGAAAGCTAAATTTGACCTTATAAATATGACCTCACATCCTCATGTACTGTATGACACAACTTCCTAATCTACAGCAACACATCATTCTTTTCTTTCTTCTGCAATATGAATATATACCTTGAGGGCCATCCATTTCTCCGAAACCCCTCCATGAAGAATCCGAAAGCAGTTGCTGCTTTGTTATTTGCTGCTGTGTCCAGAGAGAAAATCTATAAAAGAGGTAGACACATACCATATAGGTTTTGGAGTTGTTCATGAGGGTAAATATGTGGTGAATGAATAGAAAATGAAATATCTACCTTCCTGGAAAATCCATCTATTCCTCCAAAGATGACGATGTTATACCTTTCAAAAATGCATATGAAAAAATATATAATTCATTGTGTATTACAGGCTCATGTAGAACTCCCATATCATACAACACAGGAAATTGGTTGACAAGCAACGTCATATAATCATGTAAAATAACCTCTGCCAGACAATATATTTATTTACCTTATCAATTTATGATTTGTATCAATGTGGACGAGAGACAGGGGAGCAGGAACAGAATAGCTTTGTCGGGCAATGCAATGAAGCTGGATCATCCTGGCAATGATACCTGCACCATCTATACGCTGCAAAGACAGCCTCACTATTGTCCATTGTAGACGTAGGCCCATTGCTTGGAGACTTCCTTTGACCATTCTGTAGCCTGCACGCTGCATCCTTGCATTAATGGCCCTCACTTTCTGGTCTAATTCTTCATCGGAAATTACAGAATAGCATGCCCTCACTGACATGTTGTGGTCCTTCATTCTTCTGTAAAGGGTTGACCGTGAAATACCATGCATTTTTGCTAAACGAGCAAGAGGTATCCAGCAGCATCTGTAGTGTGTCACGACTCATTTGTAGTCCTGGCTGTCCTACATTCCCACTCCAGCAACTGGTGGCTATGTCATCAAATAGTGGAGGACAGGATTATGTGACAAATGTGAGCTGAGAACTTCAGTCAACAGTTGCAGACCATCAACCAGCTCTGCAGGAATATCCATGCATTGTGCGCCAGCTAGAATAAACTGCAACTCTTGAGTGCACACGAACAGGAGGTACTCAAAAACTATGGCTAATCTGTTGATGACAGAACCCAACCTATCCCTTATCCTCAGTAACAGCTGTTGTGCCATTGGAAGCCTGCAATGAAATAGCATTCAGTTGAGTTAATATAACATGATTAACAGTGCTAATGTAGCCTATGATAACATGAAGTGTGTGGAGTGCACAGTACTCACAGTAAACTTGGTATCGTATATACTGCAATATAGCAGCAGGTGGTGGAGTAAGTAGTGGCAGGTGTCTGCAACCACAGCACAGACTAGATGCTGTGTCAGCTGGTATGGCCTGGGACACAAACACACAGTTTAATAGGACTGTGTGTGGAGATGATTTATTGTACCTATTCATGGGTACCAGATGTAGTCCAATACCTGCCATCTTTGTGTGTAGGGCCTGGGACGCAAACACACAATTTAATAAGATTATATGTGGAGGAGATGATTCATTGTAACTATAGTAGATTTCAAAGTGATATTAAGCTTTTCCAGAACATCTGAGTGTGTAGGGTTGTTAAAATGACCAGAATGGAGACTTGGATAAACAAGAGAAACCTACCTGGCGTGATAGAGAGCATCAAGAGCCTACACTACACCTGTCTAATGGGCAGTCCCTGAATCTTACATACATAAATCAAACAAATGACCTATTTTGAATTAAAAAAGGCAGGGCTGCAACTAAAGATTATTCTAATAATCGGTTACAGTAATATCTAGTAATTACATAATTTATTCAAATTCAAACTTTTGAGGATTTTACGGTTAGACATTATACTGACAAAAGGCTGAGTTTGCCACACCACAGAAATCTGTCATTACACATTTGAATGATTGAAAAAATGGCCAGTTAGGTACAACTAGGTTTTAAAATATGCTAGTGAAAAAATAATCAGTAGTATCTATTCTGAAACACTGAGGTATGTCTGCTGAGCAACACACCAACTACAGCTACTACTACTACTGCCTCATGCTAAACTCCCTTATAAAAATACACTATTTAAAACATGCTTTGTTTGTAGGTGTAAGACAAGCAGCATGAATAATAGCTTTTAATTAGAATAACATTCAGAGCCACTGTTTAATTCAGCACCTATTTTGTAGGTAAATATGGACTTATTGCAGTAAAAATGTACTTAAATGTTGTTATATTAATTTAAAAAAAATACACTCCTCGTGTTATAAATAGGCCTAGAGTCCCTGCAGCGCTTTTGCAGCACACGTCCCCAGGGGGTTCAATTCTCTGCTGATAAATGGCGAGTTACACTTACCAGGTAGTTTTACAAACTTTCATAGAAGAAAATTGGGATTCATGGATAATCTGCTATTAAAGTGAATGGGGCGCTTAAGCTTTAGCAGCAGATGTTGGCAACTTGGGCTGCAGGTCTTTCGCAGACTTTCAAACACACGGTGCGAGAGACTTTTTTTCAAGGGTGACGCCAAAGTAAAGCTGCATCAGTTTTCTGCTCACCCCAGACACTCTCCTCTCTCGCTGTAAGTAATACAAATCCATCCATTTTGCCCCAGACGTATCTGAAGTTAGCTAGCCAGATACAAACAGTTGAATTTTCTCGTTTATTTTTTCCTAGCGCTACACCTCTCCTGAAGTCCTCTGTCTCCCCCCAGAGAAGGCTCGTCTCACATTTTGAAACATGAAGCTTTTTTTCTCAAACACTGCTCGCTTTCTGTGATATCAGTTAAAAGCGGGACCTGTTTTACCTGCTTGACTATCTGCTCAGGTGTGCCAGTGCTGTACCTTGCAAATGGCGACTTGCTTGTTCCAGAAAGAGATTCCTATTTCAGATGTCTTTGTTGTAGACACTTGTCACTCAAACATGTCTGACCAATGGGGAAGCATCCACCCACTGCGGGATATTTGTGTCAAAATGATTCAATCCAAAGAGAAAAAAAAATCAACCGAAAAAGATATTATCAATCAAAGAAAAAACGTGTTTAAAATAATTTTTTGGGGTCTTAATTTTATTTTTGCATTCAAACACTATTTTTCTTTGTTTAAAAATGTTTTTGTTTTTTTGTTTTTTTAAATTGAAGGTTTTGATTTAAGCAACTTTTTTTTTTTGATTGAATAATAAAGACACAAATCTACCTTCATAGGGGTGTATCTTGTAGTTATAAGGCTTGAATCTCCTTCTTTGCCCGTCGCTTAAAAGTGTCCCAAACACCTGAACATCTGTCTGAAGACAGATTGGGAGCTATATTTTTCGTATTGAAAATAAACAGCTGTGAGTATAAAAGCTTTCATTATCAGCTTTCAGGCGTGAGTTTTTTTCTCTCCTACCTTCCCAGCTGTAGAACAGTGTTGTGTTTTAAACCAAATGGACCGGTAGCAGCCGCAAAAATCCATTTTGTGTCCTCTTGTAGTATTCCAAAGCGGTACTTTAAAGAGCCATTCAGCATTTAACATAAGAAGGAGGAGAACAGTTCATACGCATACTCGTAGTCCAGCCATCCACAAGGTTTGCTCTCACCAGTGGCTGGGAGCAGCAGCTCACTCAGCGCGCAAGTTCCTAAGGGCCGTCCACACCAAGAAAGATAACTGTAACGTTAACTATAACGATAACAATGGCAGCATCCACACCAATGAACGATATCGTTGTGTTGCTAGGTTACGCCAAACACACACTGCTCGGTGCGGTCGGCAGGAGAGCAGAGTGATGGATAAAATGGATATTGATGACCTGTTATTGCTGTACGTTGCAAGAAAGAAAAAGAGAACCAATTTGCCGCTTGCTCCACCTGTCTGTCTGTCTGTAAGCTCCATCATGACATGAATGAAGACGTGCAGTTTATTGTGTTTCACCGGCGACGAGCTGTCATTACGCGCGACAATTACGCACGGCTGCGCACTCTTTATAACTCACTGTGTGAACCTATGTTGCATAATAAAGATTTGCCGCCCTCAGTAACTTCATCCTGGCTCCTGAATTTTATGAATGGAGGGGATAAGAGGAGACGCATTCCCCTGCAAAATGTATTTTATTGCAGTTATTTACCCGGTTTTGCTTAACAAAATCACTGTTAAAGTTAAAGTTCTGTCACAAAACTATATTGTTACGGGTCTTTGCACATGTTTAAGTGGGTGTATGGAAATCCTGGAGCTTTCGTAGTGGGTATACATGATGTGATGAACGTCTAGACCTGTCATTTCGGATGGATTTTGATTGGCTGTCAGTGTTTCTATCGTTCATGAAATCGCTCTGAAAGTGATCCAAACGATATCGTCCACCACTATCGTTGTCGCTATAGTTGTAGTGTGGACGCTGCTGAACACTTGAGTTTAGAACGATTTTTAAAACTGTATATTTATAGTTATATTTATAGTTATAGTTCTTGGTGTGGACGGCCCTTTAAGGCCAAAACACACCGGCGGCGTCATTGACGCGAGTCAAGTGCCGTCCCCAACACACACAAAAACCGTTGCACTGCGGGGCGTCAACCGGATTTCTATTGCACACTCCAGTCCGCGGGAGCTGGGAAGTACAAAATAGCGCTTTTTCAAGGGCGGCGACGCTGGAAGAATAGGACTACAGCGTAAAGTGCCGCGGCGCGGCACATCGACGCGTGTCGAGCCGCTGCTGGTGTGGGTTTGTAAATAGAAAATAATGGGGGCGGCTGTTTTGACGCGCGCCATACGGCGCCGGTGTATTTTGGCCTTTACAAATACAGACCTATTTCTCAATGTCTAGTTTCACCTAACATTGTGACTTGTTTATACCAAAACATCCAACATATATTTGTGGTCAGACAAAGGCAAGGGAATGTAATGCAAAGCAAATTTATTTGCATAGCACACTCTTTCCTTTACAGAGAGTGATAGAAACAACATGGGGATTAACATAATAAGCACATGGACAACAACTCAGGAAGTGTCCTCTGACACTTCTGAATGAACCGCATAATTCATACTAGTATGTGTATTTTTCCTATACTGCAGCAGTCTGCTCTGCACACATCTAAACATTAAACATAAACAACAGTCCGCTGTGTTGGCAACAACATAACGTTAAACTCTGAACAGGTTGGTGTTTAAAGAGTTCATATATGACGTATTTCAGATTAATTCCCTTTTAAATTAAGCCATAGACCGCAAAATACATCAACAAAGCCAGCTACCTCGCTAGCCTGCTAGCTAACGTTACTTAACATGCAAGTCAATGGAGCCGCGTTAGCTACCGTTAGCATGACCTCGGCTCAATTAGAGATCGGTACGCCCACGTTTTAAGTAGGTGACAATTCAAATAGCTGGCTCACATCAGATGGTGGATGGCCTTCGTATGGTCTTAAAAACGCTACACAGTAGATAACGGTAAATTTACACTTTGATGTGCAAGCTGTGCTACCAACTGCTCCTTTCGTGAAGTAGTCCGCCATGGAGACAGAGCGCAACTAGTCATAATCTGAAATCCACGCCCCCAAAGGGGAAACGTCGTCGAGTCGTGAGATTTGGAAATCCGTATCCTGTCAGATTGGGATCAAAGTGATCTACCCTGCCAATGTTTTGAAATACCCAGATAAAGTCAGCAGGATCACCTTGATCCCTGACTGAGAAAAGGAGGATTTCATTATCCGGATAATTCTGATCCAGATTACAAGTTTTGAAATACTGGGCCCAGGAGCGCAAGAATTTAGAGAAACGTTGCTGATTGCAATATGGTGGGTGAGTGATGGTCCAAAATCCTCTGTCTCTCAACCCAACTGGTCTATGCAGACAGCTGCCCACCCAGAGCCTGTATCTGTTTGAGGTCTCTGCCTCTGAAAAGGACATTTTTCCTCACTACCATCGCCAAGCCCTTGCTCATGGGGGGATTGTTGAGTCTCTGTAAATTAAATTTCAAGTGTTGGTGCTAGACCGTAGTGTGTTTTGTGTCAAGTGTCCTGACATTACATTTGTTATGATTTGGCACTGTATCCACCTTATTCCTACCCCCCATGATATCTTACGTGAATTATGGGTGCAACTACCGGGGTTGAATCAAAATCAGCATGGGCGGATCTACCGAGGTGGCATAGGGTGGCAAATGCCACCCTAACAGAAAGCCATGCCACCCCTGCTGCCACCCCAGTTGGCAACAACGAATTCAAAGAAAAGTTATGGCCAATTTGCCTTTTTATGAGCACAAATCTCCAATGTCTGACTGCGGTGAATGCAGCACGAGATAATGCCAGAGCGGCAAGAGACTGCTTTGTTTGGAAAACTGAGTGGAGCCAGAGGGGTAGCAGCCTATTCCAGAAAGCGGGTTTCGTGAAAACTCTGAATATGTTAACCCTGAAATGAGGGAAACTCTGGGTTTTCAGTTCCAGAAAGAGAGGTAAATCAAACTCTGAGTCAATCACCATGGCAACTGAGTCTGTGAGCAGGTTAGGTTTAGGTTTTTCTCCTCCCTCTTACACGCTGTTTCATTTCCTCATTCATTCAGTTGTATCGAAGCTCATTCATTAACGGAGATTTAACTTACCGTCACAGTCTAAATCCTGCTGGATATTAGTTTGTTACTCAGGACTGTCATAAGTTACTGAATTTATGCACATCAATCATTTCTTTGGACATCAGTTTTTGTCTTTTACATTCAAATATTATACAGCAAAAAGTCATCCTCAGCTCAGAATCAAACCTCTGTCCTTTTCATATTTATTATTTTTTATAAAACTGCACAAGGATCAGACTGTCTGTCTGTTAGAGCAGCTCCGAAATATTTATTGCACATAATGTGTAGGTCTAATTATTTGAATTTTAAAAATCGGTTTGAAGGTTTAGACGCGTAGGATCAATGACTAATGATCTCTGTCACTGACGTTATTGGTCACACTGATGGAACACACTACCTATAGCCTAATATTGGGGATTATATGTTAATATTTCAGAGTGAGCAATGGTGCAGCATTTCAGTGTCTTTAAATTTACTACATTTGTAGCTGAAATAAAGTCACTGAATACTGTTGAGTCAAGATACAAATAGATGTCCAACATTTTAAAATCTATGTATCACCAAACATATTACTGGGTCAGACTGTGAGTTTACAGTCATGTCTTTATGTCTTTGATCTATAGCCTAGCCTATATGTTTTATATCTTCCCATTTTTCAGTTGCTGCCTCCTGTGTTTTTCCCCCATCAGATTAAATCTGAACAAATATATTATTATGTATTATTAATATAATGTAATGTATCTACAGCCTGATGCACAGTCAGATTCCACCACTTAATCTTAATTAAGGAAATGTAAGACTGATAAATTATGAATAAACGGACAACACTGAATAAAACTTTTTTTATTAACTTTATGGTTAACTTATTTACACTTTCCTTGCTCTGACTCAGGCTCTTCTTTTAAAGATAAACGTGCACCGTCTGCTACACATGCATTAATATCTCTACATCCACTGGATTAAAATGGAGGCACTGTCTTTTATTTGTGAGTGAACATACTCAGAGTTGACTGAACTAACTCAAATCAGCTCTTCCGGAACCGGCAACTCAGAGTTTACCATCTCAGGGTAAATCAACTCAGAGTTCAGTGTTAGACTAAGGGTTTGTTGAACCTCCTTCTACACTTATTTCTAATATGAACTGTTTCACATGAAACCTCAAATGCAAGACACTGATTGCATGAGATTAAGTTTGTCTGTATGAATTTGTAACAAAAGGGCTCACAGGGTGATAAGTTTGAAATAGGCTAAAAATGGAGACCAGGTTGTCTGAAAACATTCAGGTTTTCCACGGGAGCTAAATTTAAGTTTTTCTATTTGAAGGCAGTCCAGCCCCAAGGTTCAAAATCAAATTTAAAGACCTCAGAAAAACATTTAAAAATAGATCCCCAAAAATCTGAAACTTTAGGACATGTCCGGAATTGATGTATTAGAGTGGCTGGTTCCAATTTGCAATGAGGACAGATATGATCAGTATTAGGAAATATCTTACCAAGTTTAGCCCTGGACCAGTGAGTGCGGTGGACTACCTTAAACTGAATGAGAGAATGTCTCGCACTAAAGGAAGAAGAGTGAATCCTATTTAAAATAGAGGTCCATATCTCCTCATCAAATTCTTTCCCCAGGTCCTTTTCCCACTGTGCCTTAAAGGAAGATGGTGGGATCAGGAGGTTGGCAATTATTCTATAAATACAAGAAATTATAAAAATATGAACTTAATTTAAACTCAGAATATCCTCTAGAAGAGTGGGCCTATTGGGTAATCAAACTGTGTTTTTGTTGACAAAATCCCTCACTTGCAAATAGCGGAAAAACTGAGACGTGAGTAACTGGAATCTTTCTTTCAGCTATGCCAACAAGGCGAATGTACAACTGTGATAAAGATGTCCATCCCAAAGAGTGCCAAACTCTAAAGGCTCCATCATTTAATGAAGGGGAAAACATAGAATTTTGAAATATCTGACCTGAAATGGAAAGATGTTTCAAATTAAAAGTTAATTGAAATTGTTTCCAGATCCTACATGAGTGTTTTACCACTGGATTATGGACACATTTTTTTTAAAGAAAAAGGGAGAGTGCAACATAGTAAAGAGGAGAGAGCAGCAGGTTTGCATGATTCTGACTCTAACTCAATCCAAAGAGGAGTTATGTGCTCTTGGTCTGGTGCCATCCTATATAAAAGACTAATGAAATTTGCTGCCCAGTAGTAAATTGGAAATTAGGCAATGCAAGGCCCCCCAGGTCCTTGGACTTTTGCAAATGTTTCTTACCGGTGTTTTGTCATTCCAAATAAAAGACAAAAAAGTTTGTTCAATCGAAGTAAAAAAATATGAAGGTATGAAAACAGGTAAACATTGAAAAAAATACAAGAACTTTGGGAGCACATTCATTTTAAAGGAGCAATAAGCGAAATGCATCATTTCTAGATTGAAGGAATTGAAAAATTGCTATGTGAAGAACTAGAGGTGTAATTTCATCTGGAGTATAGCATGACCTCACACACCCTCTCTCTGTGTTGATCTCCAGCCCATTGTTTACAAGCTGGTCCGGCTGCACGTTCATGTACGTTCATGTGAATCCCCACCTGCCCCCCCCTCCCTCTCGAAGCCCTTGGCCCTCCCTCCCAGTAAAAGGCTACAGCCAGTGAACAATGGCAGCACATATTTTCTAAGCGAAATGGCGGAGAGCGGAACGAAACCTGGACTAACCGGTGCTTCCTCCTCAGGCTCCACTTCACTCAGCTGCCGCACAGATCCACTGCCTCTCCCACTTTAACCTCAATAACAATCCGGAGCTAGCTGGGAGCGGCTGGTGAGGCGTTAGCCACAGCATGACCCGAGGGAAGCACAGCCAGTTAGCCTCCGCTAGCTTCCCAACTAGCCCCGGCTCTCTGTTTGGATCCAACCGGAGCACCAAGCCCTGGTTTGTTATTCAGGTCAATGTGGGCTCAGTGACTAGAGGAGCTGGTAGAAGCACTCCATAGCCGTAAGTTACTCCAGTAGCCAGTGGCAGCCGACTCGGCTAGAGCCATCGCCGGATCCTGGCTAGTGCTAACACCGGAAGCTAACACAAACGTTCCTACTCTTTTCCGTGAGTGAGAGCGATGTTTTAGCCTAGCGGGCTGCTCAAGCTCGGGACATTAACCCATCCCGGTGTTTACTCCGCAGCCTCCGCTTCACCCAGCTTCACTCAGCTGCCCGAGAAACCCGCTGCTTCTTCCCACTTTAACCTGAAGCGACGTTTTAGCCTAGGGGGCTGCCCGCAAGCCAGCTGCCCACTAGGCTAAAACATCGCTCTCACTCAAGGAGAAGAGGAGGAACATTAGCATTAGTTCCCGGTGTTAGCACCAGCTGGGATCCGGCGATGACTCTAGCCGAGTCGGCTGCCACCGGCTACTGGAGTAACTTACAGCTATGGAGCGCTTCTACCAGCTCCTCTAGTCACTGAGCCTCGCCTCCATCTCAGCAAATATATTACATTTATTACAGGTACCATCATCATTGAAGTAGGCAGGGGAATAGCTAAACACAGCGGAGACTGAGATATCGCTAACTGCTAGACGACCCCTTTAATATGAGTTAGGATTTTTTTCCTTTTAATAGGATTAATTAATTCCTTGACATTCCAAGAAATGTAGTATATATTATCTCGGTCTTCCTTAGCCTTAACCTGTTACCACTCGGACGGCCCGCCCGTGACGTCATTTACACAGCGTGTATGTCATGTGGGCTGCTCATGCCGCATATCCCTGGAAGGCTAAGATTCTTGTGATTCAGTTGATGCCAAACATTTCAAGATACAATCATCACAGCAGGTACAAACAACACCTTTGTCAGACTCCAAACGAACAAACAGTTACAAAGCTGACGTGACTCACCAATGCAGCCTCATTGTCACCCTCCGGTCAAAAGTATTTCCACAAACATTGTCTTGTTACATTCACAAAGGTCCAGTCGATCGAATCCAGTAAAGTATTTAGTCCAAAACACATTATTTTGCCAGTAAATATCCACAAACCGCTGCTGCATCATTTGAAATGCACCAGTCAATATCTAAAAATTCCGCTGTTTTTCTCATTGTAACTCCAGTTTACATACGAGTTTACCGCTGGTCCTGCATTCAAAATGTAGCCTGCACTCTGAGCTTTCGATTGACACCTCACACGATCAGTTAGGAGCTTCCCTGTCCCATCTACAACCTGCAACATCCAACAAGGGCCTGTGTTGAAACGAAGCTCCTGCCCCTCTTCTGTCATGTATAACCTGAGCCAATTGGAACCAATTGGTCGGATGACTGACGCATTGTATAGCCAATGAAATTCTGAAAACAACGATATGCCACTTGACGTCATCAACGCTGAAACCGCCAGTCGCATGCGTAAGGCAAAGTATAGAATCGTGCGTCATGCGCTAACAGCGCAGAGAGTGAGTGAGAATGAGTGCAGTAGGAGTTTGACGGTGTTTTACAGAGTTTTAGAGTTAAAAATGACAAAAAGGATGCCAAAAAGTAAATACACTCCCGAAGAAGCTGCAGATCTGTGATGACTCAGAGGAAGAAGTATCTGAGGAAGACAGTGAAATCACGTCTGATGACTCTGTTGCAGAGGAAATGTTTCTCAGGGGAGAAGACATTGCTCTTGACAAGTAAGTATTTTTTTGTTAAGTCTTCATTTTGTTTTTCTTCAGCCATTCAGAGGTGGACTTGCTGGTGTGTTTTGGATCATTGTCCTGCTGCAGAACCCAAGTTCGCTTCAGCTTGAGGTCACGAACAGATGGCCGGACATTCTCCTTCAGGATTTTTTGGTAGACAGCAGAATTCATGCTTCCATTTATCACAGCAAGTCTTCCAGGTCCTGAAGCAGCAAAACAGCCCCAGACCATCACACTACCACCATCATATTTTACTGTTGGTATGATGTTCTTTTTCTGAAATGCGTTGTTACTTTTACGCCAGATGTAATGGGACACAGACCTTCCAAAAAGTTCAACTTTTGTCTTGTCAGTCCACAGAATATTTTCCCAAAAGTCTTGGGGATCATCAAGATGTTTTCTGGCAAAAATGAGACAAGCCTTAATGTTCTTTTTGCTTAGCAGTGGTTTTCGTCTTGGAATTCTGCCATGCAGGCCATTTTTTGGCCAGTCTTTTTCTTATGGTGGAGTCATGAACACTGACCTTAACTGAGGCAAGTGATGGCTGCAGTTCTTTGGATGTTGTTGTGGGGTCTTTTGTCACCTCTTGGATGAGTCGTCGCTGCGCTCTTGGGGTAATTTTGGGCGGCCGGCCACTCCTGGGAAGGTTCACCACTGTTCCGTGTTTTCACCATTTGTGGATAATGGCTGTCACTGTGGTTTGCTGGAGTCCCAAAGCTTTAGAAATGGCTTTATAACCTTTTCCAGACTGATAGATTTCAATTACTTTTTTTCTCATGTGTTCCTGAATTTCTTTGGATCTTGGCTTGATGTCTGTAGCTTTTGAGGATCTTTTGGTCTACTTCACTTTGTCAGGTAGGTCCTATTTAAGTGATTTCTAGATTGGGAACAGGTGTGCAGTAATCGGGCCTGGGTGTGGCTACAGAAATTGAACTCAGGTGTGATCAACCACAGTTATGTTTTAACAGGAGCTGGGGGGCAAACACTTTTTCACACAGGGCCATGTAGCTTTGGATTTTTTTCTTCCTCATTAATAAAACCCTTCATTTAAAAACTGCATTTTGTGTTTACTTGTGTTATCTTTGACTAATGTTTAAATTTGTTTGATGATCTGAAACATTTAGGTGTGACAAACATGCAAAAAAGTAAGAAATCAGGGGGCAAACACTTTTTCACACCACTGTATATCAGTCTTTTAATAACGCACAGCAGTGTCAAAAACTGACGCATTTCAGCACTTGGCTTTCCTCGTTGACAAAATAAGGGGCTGCTTTTTGGGAGGATGGGGATTAGATACCAATAGACTGTCCCTATCTTTTTCTCGAACCCTAGACAGACATGAATTCAACAGACTCTGATCATACCCTTTCTCTCGAAAACGGGTGCATATGACATCAACCTGTTCCTCAAACTCTTCCTCAGAGCTACAAATTCTCTTTATTATTAACAACTGACCATAAGACAAACTCTTTTTTTAGGCTATGAGGTTGATAGCTCAAGAAATGCAAGTAATTATTCCTATCAGTCTTTCGAAAGACAGTCGTCTGTAACGGTTCAGATTTATTTACTCTCACATCCAAAAAGGCTACTGTTTCTCTGCTTGCCTCAAGTGTGAAAGAGATAGTGGAAACTCTAGAATCAAGATATGTTGTAAACAGTTCTAGTTCTTCTGATTTCCCAGTGAACACAAAAAATAGATCAATATAAACCAGCACTTAACAAGAGCAGAAAAAGAATTGTTATTATATACATGGTCCTCTTCAAACTTCCCATGAATAAGTTTGCATAATTTGGACGGAATGGACTGCCCATAGATACACCCTGTGGTTGTAAATAAAAAAAATTTTCAAACCTGAAATAATTTTTTGTGAGGACAACTTCAGACAGCTTTAACAATAACTCAGTGGATGGTATTTGTCATACTTTTGACTCTAAGTAATAATGCAGAGCCTCCATTCCCTCTTTATGGGGCACATTTGTATATAAGCTCACAACATCTATAGTACAAAGCCAATCAGAGTCAGTGATTCCACTCATAGATTTTAACTTCCTCAAAAAGGAGGAATCCTTGCCTGGCTGCGAGGAAAGCCAAGTGCTGAAACTCTTCCGTTTTTGACACTGCCGTGCGTTATTAAAAGACTGATATATATGATATTTGTGCGTGCTGACATTTTCATCTATTCAGTACATGATAACCACAGATAGTCTATGTGACTAACTAGCTTACAGCTACTTCGCTATCTCACTGGAAGTTGCACCGATAAACATTTCTACAGTAGTGCCTGCAGGAATAAGGTGGATTAATAAAATTGACTTGACTTGAATGAACACTGCAGCAGCCACAGCATATGATGACTAATCAACAATATAGCTAATAGCTCTTACACAGTGTTCTCTCCAATCACTTTTTCATATGTCCTTCATATCATGAACATGGACATTTTTAGGGGTATATGTCACCAGTTTCATCACAATACAATATTATATCTGCTCTTTATTTGCCAATATCACGATATGTCTGCCAAGATATTATTTCGATTCAATACGGTTCAGGGGTCAGCGATTGATATTAGGTGATATTAAATGCCCATTTAACACAGTCTGTTGCAGATGACGCTGTCACCCCTCTTCTTTTTTACTTTTGGCAATAAAACATATAAACAGCACATAAGTAATAAGTACCGTAAAGTTCACTTTAAACTGACTCCACAAACACAAATAAAATTAAGCAATATCACGAGAGGGAGTGATGTTGTACTGTATATCGTCACAGCTGTGATTTGGTCATAGGCACTCGGCCTGCGGCCTCGTTGCCTCGAAGGCAATTACAACAACAGCTTAAACAGCAATGCTGAGTAAGGAAATGTTAACAAAAGGTGATGCAATAAATTATTTAAGTATGTTATGTAGCTTCACGGAAAAAAAACCCCACTTCCCCTAGTCTGTTGCCAGGCAACGCACAAACGCCAAGAACTCACAAGCTACTTTGTATTTACATTGATCTGCAACTGTGTAACTTCGTCCAGTTTGGCTGATGAAACGTTGGCAAACCTGGATGTTGGCACGGCCAGGTTCAGCTTCCTCTCCCTCATCCTCATCAGCACCTCATCAGATGATTATTGATAATTCAGTATATATAGTGTATTGATATAGTGTCAGTTTGCATCAATGTAGCGAGTATGACAGTTGGTTTATTAACGATTGTATTTATATTTATAACACCTGTGAGCGGAGTGATTTTACTGTTGTATGTCCCGGTGATGTTGTACTCTATATCACCACTCATGGAATGCCTCTCGTCCAATCAAATTGCTCGGCCGGAACTAACTGTTGTAACAGTAAATGAAGTTAACCTTCAGGGCTTTCTGTCAGAGAGACATTTCTGGAAGAAGTCTTTTCATATTAACCTAAACCATCATCTTTTTCATAAATTGTAAGGAATATTTGGCTTAGGGCCCTGAAGGAAAACTTCTCCAAACAGCCATAAAACCCAGATTAACAATAAGATAATTAAACATAAGTATAACATTCAGCTCAGTAATAACTCAAGGTTCATGGACAAAACTGTTTTTTTGCTAATCACCCCTTTTTAGCTTAAGCATGTTTACATTGCATAAATTAGCCTAGTAGCTAGTGGCCTCGACTCATAGCTTAACGAATTATTATCAATAATTATTATTTTTCTTACTCACTGGTGGTGTAAGTCACTGCATCTTCTGACAGAACAGCTTGGTTGAATTTCAGCCTACATGCAAGTTTTTTCAGACAAACATTGTTAAAACAGAGCAGCTAATGTTGCTAAAGCAAGAAGTTAGCTCTTCCAGACAGGTAACGTTATGTCTGTTTTATCTCGTTACAGCATTGTTTACATACGGCATGTGTTCTGTCAATGTCCTGTATTTTCTCCCAAATCCAAAATATTTCCACTTCGCTGATTTATTCCTGAGTACATAATGTTCATTCATCTGACTGCCGCTGTTTGACAGTGACACAGACTTTCAAAATAAAAGCCTATGCTAAAGGTGACGATATGGATCGATGTTTTCACTTTGCATCAATAATTTGGATTGATTCTTTTTTGGTCATGAGCCGTCTCCAAAGGCGTTTCAGACATTTTGGCAGTACATCCAACTGGCCTCACAACTGCAGACCACATGTAACCACACCAGCCCAGGACCTCCACATGCAGCATGTTCACCTCCAAGATCGTCTGAGACCAGCCACCCGGACAGCTGCTGCAACAATCGGTTTGCATAACCAAAGAATTTCAGCACAAACTGTCAGAAACCGTCTCAGGGAACCTCATCTGCATGCTCGTCGTCCTCATCGGGGTCTTGACCTGACTGCAGTTCGTCGTCGTAACCGACTTGAGTGGGCAAATGCTCACATTCGATGGCGTCTGGCACGTTGGAGAAGTGCTCTCTTCACGGATGAATCCCGGGTATCACTGTTCAGGGCAGATGGCAGACAGCGTGTGTGGCATCATGTGGGTGAGTGGTTTGCTGATGTCAACGTTGTGGATCGAGTGGCCCATGGTGGAGGTGGGGTTATGGTATGGGCAGATGTGTGTTATGGACAACAAACACAGGTGCATTTTATTGATGGCATTTTGAATGCACAGAGATACCATGATGAGATCCTGAGGCCCATTGTTGTGCCATTCATCCACGACCATCACCTCATGTTGCAGCATGATAATGCACGGCCCCATGTTGCAAGGATCTGTACACAATTCCTGGAGGCTGAAAACATCCCAGTTCTTGCATAGGGATGCACCGAATATTCGGTAACCGAATATATTCGGCCGAATATTGCAAAACAACACACATGCGGTATTCGGTGGAATAAGTTAAAAGCAAGGCCAAATATTAGTGGCGTGTTTTGATAACGCAATCAAACAGCGTGCCGTGACGGGCGGAGTAAAATGTCGGCAGTGTGGCGATCCGTCCGTCACCACACTCGCATTTGCGACTAAAAATAGTTTTGAGCGAGCAAAATAGGCTTAAATCATTCAGCACGCTGTGTGAGTACAGATTTCAACCACCAGCAGAAACGATAGGTGAATCCCACTGGATGTGGGTTGAACGGACAGTAATGTATTCCTGTCAAATACGGCGGCCATCGGCTTACTGGCAGCGACGGAGAAGTCGGCTCCAATAATATCCTATTCTTGGCGTCATGACTGCCCAGTAGCACCTGAACAGCCGAGCCAGTCGAGCACAGGTATGTAGCGTGTCAGAGGAGAAACGAGCCGTTCACATTTCTATCATTGTGTCAGTAACGGCCCACAAACCTCACCACGCTTTAGGTACTGTTCGTTACTTATGAAGGGACCGTCAGGGGAGGAGGGTGGCTGGTTGAATTTAATTTTATTTATTTATTTATTTTATTTTGATCCCCCCCTATGTTAATCACTTATTGATGCTGTTTTTGAAGTATGAATAAGTCAATAAGTAATTTATTCCATTGAAATATCATTGAGGTGTTATAGAAAAGTGATTTATCTTTTTATAAATGACAAAAGGCACATCTGCCTAATTTTTGCTGTGGTATCCTGATACTACTCAGAACCATGATATTTTCATTGGTATCGTACAGTGGGTCCCAATTTTGGTACCGTGACAACACTAATCTGGAGGGGGTTCATCTGCAAAAACAAATGAAAAACTTAACAACGATATTCGGTATTCGGTACTCGGTATTCGGCTTCGGTTTCATCCCCAAATTTTCATTTCGGTGCATCCCTATTCTTGCATGGCCAGCATACTCACCGGACATGTCACCCATTGAGCATGTTTGGGATGCTCTGGATCGACCTACATGACAGCGTGTTCCAGTTCCTGCCAGTATCCAGCAACTTCGCACAGCCATTGAAGAGGAGTGGACCAACATTCTACAGGCCACAGTCAATAACCTGATCAACTCTGTGCGAAGATGTGTTGCACTGCATGAGGCAAATGGTGGTCACACCAGATACTGACTGGTTTTCTGACCCCCCCAATAAAGCAAAACTGCACATTTCAGAGTGGCCTTTTATTGTGGCCAGCCTGAGGCACACCTCTGCAATATTTATGCTGTCTAATCAGCATCTTGATAAGCCACACCTGTGAGGTGGGATGGATTATCTCGGCAAAGGAGAGGTGCTCACTAACACAGATTTAGACAGATTTGTGAACAATATTTGTGAGAAATGGTCTTTTGTGTACATAGAAAATGTTTTAGATCTTTGAGTTCAACTCATTAAAAATAAAAGTGTTGCGTTTATATTTTTGTTCAGTGTAATTAGAATTTTGTTGTCGAAGGTCAAAGGTGAAGGTCAGTGAGACGTCACAAAATATGTTTTTGGCCATAATAAGAAAAGCATATGCTAATTATGACAAGACCTCACACAAATGTCTAATAGGATACAATAATGAAGTGATGACATTTTATATCCGAATGGTCAAAGGTCAGCATAACTGTGATATCATAATGTTCTGCATAAAACACTTTTCTGGTCATTATTTAACATCATATCTCAGGAACAGAAGGGGAAGTGTTTGGTTAGATACTGAATTGGTGACACTAATCTTGGGTGTCCACCTCAAAACTGTGGCGATTGTATAGATCATCTGTGCTGTCAGGGGGACAATGGATGTGAAGCAGCCATATTTTCACAGACATGGATGTAAACTGTAGGAGAAACTTGACTGGTGCGCAGAGGCATACAACCACAGGGCAGTAATTCTAGTTAACTCTGTGCCATGGTGTCCCTGTGAGCTCAAACATGTACACTGGCCCGTCCACTCAAAGTAACAGAAGATTTTGATGGGCATATCATATTCACATATTCAGAAATTTGGACCAGCAGCATGCTTTGTGATTTAACTAAATATGTTCTGTCTCATTGCAGTGACCTGGACCCTCTCCAAGCTCCCCACTGGTCAGTCCGAGTCAGGACAGCTGAAAACCCTCAGTGTTTACTGGGTAAGATGAATCCATTGGGGTCCAGTAGGCCTTTTGAAACACAATTTCTGCGCTTATAAAAAGTAAAAAACAAAAAAACATGTCCGTAAGATATTGTATCAGCTGTTTTAAATGAACATCATCCTTTTTCACGAATGGTTTAAAAGCAAGTGTTCTTTTACTGAATCAAATGCAGTTATCCCACCTTCTCCTCTTCAACACACTGAAATATTCAATAAACCAGTAAGGTGGATTTTTTTCCCTTTTGTTTAATATATAGTTTTTAGCAGAAATATCTCGACAACAAAGTCATGCATTATTGGAGAAACCCTTCTTGTGGTAGTCAGCGTAGTTTAAAGGGCCAGTGTGTAAAATTGGTTGAAAACAGTGACATCAGTGGTCAAATTTTAGATTGCAGGGCTCACTCGCTCACCCCTCCCGTCCGGTAAATGACGGTGGCCTCGTAGGGACAAAAAGCCTTGCGCAGACACGAGTTTTTCAGGAGTATGTCTATCTAGCGACAAGGTAAATGTTTATTTAGAAATCTAAACCATGTTACGATATTGTAATGTAGCATTCGGGGAAAAGGCCAGTTTATTTGACCACTCCAGAAACTCTGGTAACACTCCAGAGGGTAAAAGACTCTGTCCCAAACTCTAACTCTTCTGGCATAACACACACCTCGGCCTCCCCTCTCTGCTCCACCAGTCTCCAGCCCGCACACTGACTGACAGCGTAGCTCAGCTGTTTATTTAGCCTAGCAATATCTCCAGACTATAGCAGCTGCAATGGACAACTTTGAACGCGATTTTGAAGAGTTTCTTGTAGCGGACACAGACCCAGAGCCATACCTGTTTGAGCCGGAGCATACAGATGAGGAACATGGATGCTGAGCGGGCGAGGAGAGAGGCTGAATCCTCCACTCCCATTTTGCTGCACAGAATGGGATTCGGTGCTACCATTGTTGGGGAAATATATCATCAGGAGGAAAAGCGCCGCAGGGAGTGCATCACAAGGAGTGAAGTTGCGTCCTCTTTTCCTGGCAGATGGCGGTTCGGGTTCATTCTCTCCTGTTGCGTGGTAAGTGTGGTCCATTCGCAAACTTCATATGTAAAAAAAAACTTTTCACTACTCTCTATCGACGAACTACCAACACTCTCTGCTATTCTTCGTTTGTTTATTTATACACGCGAAACGCGTTCTCTGGCTGGCTGGATTGTCCACTCGGGCTGCCTTACATACATGGCGGCGCAAGATGGCGACCTCCCTAAAGCAAGGCCCTTGCTATATATATAGATATATATATACAGTACAGGCCAAAAGTTTGGACACACCTTCTCATTCAATGCGTTTTCTTTATTTTCATGACTATTTACATTGTAGATTCTCACTGAAGGCATCAAAACTATGAATGAACACATGTGGAGTTATGTACTTAACAAAAAAAGGTGAAATAACTGAAAACATGTTTTAGTTTCTTCAAAATAGCCACCCTTTGCTCTGATTACTGCTTTGCACACTCTTGGCATTCTCTCGATGAGCTTCAAGAGGTAGTCACCTGAAATGGTTTCCACTTCACAGGTGTGCCTTATCAGGGTTAATTAGTGGAATTTCTTGCTTTATCAGTGGGGTTGGTACCATCAGTTGTGTTGTGCAGAAGTCAGGTTAATACACAGCCGACAGCCCTATTGGACAACTGTTAAAATTCATATTATGGCAAGAACCAATCAGCTAACTAAAGATAAACGAGTGGCCATCATTAGTTTAAGAAATGAAGGTCAGTCAGTCCGGAAAATTGCAAAAACTTGAAATGTGTCCCCAAGTGGAGTCGCAAAAACCATCAAGCGCTACAACGAAACTGGCACACATGAGGACCGACCCAGGAAAGGAAGACCAAAGGCCCGTTTCCACCGCAGGAACTTCGGGGTAGATTTACGGGGCCGGGGCCGTTGGTGCGTGTCTCCACCGCAGGAACCACCCCCGAAGGACAGAGTTCCGGAACTTTTACAGGGGCTAAACAAGTCCCTGCTTCGGGGTAGGTACTCAGAACGGCCCTGAAAGACTCCTGGGTGGGGCTTGGGGGTTACTTGGCGCTGATTGGATTTACTCAAGGCGGGATGTGACGTTAACAGAAAGCAACAAAATAGCCGGCATTTTTAAAACTCAGCAGACAAGGGTTAGCTCGTTCATAGCTTCCATCGCCATGTAAACAAACTCAATAACCGGTCCGTGAAAAACATATTTTTTCCGGCGGATATCTTAGTTACAACATGATTGAGCTAGCAAAGCAGTTTTGTGTTGCTATGTGTGGTATTTATTCAGTTTTGGGAAATCACGATGTCTAGAAAGCATCAGCTGACAGGGACAGCTAACAGCAGCAGCAAAGCTAACATCAGGACGTCATTTGTTAAATGCCTCCTGTTGTCGGATACGACATGAAACTACTCCAGTTAGCTCAATCATGTTGTAACTAAGACATCCGCTGGAAAAAAAATTCACGGGCCACTTTGTGAGTTTAGTGAGTTATTACAGACACCGCTAACCGCTAACAGCATCCCTACGCCGCTACATTGCTCCGGTCAAAATGGTCGCGTAACGATTACATCACATCCAGAGCCTGGTAACTTCACAGGAACCTTCCTCCTACTCCACTCTCTCAGTGGAGACACGGCGGTTGAGAGGGCCGAGCGAGTGGACGTTCCTGTAGTAGTTCCTGCCCCCAAATAGTACCAGGAACTTCTTCGGTGGAAACAGGCCTCAAGAGTCACCTCTGCTTCTGAGGATAAGTTCATCCGAGTCACCAGCCTCAGAAATCGCAAGTTAACAGCAGCTCAGATCAGAGACCAGATGAATGCCACACAGAGTTCTAGCAGCAGACCCATCTCTAGAACAACTGTTAAGAGGAGACTGCGCAAATCAGGCCTTCATGGTCAAATAGCTGCTAGGAAATCACTGCTAAGGAGAGGCAACAAGCAGAAGAGATTTGTTTGGGCCAAGAAACACAAGGAATGGACATTAGAACAGTGGAAATCTGTGCTTTGGTCTGATGAGTCCAAATTTTAGATCTTTGGTTCCAACCGCAGTGTCTTTGTGAGACGCAGAAAAGGTGAACGGATGGATTCCACATGCCTGGTTCCCACTGTGAAGCATGGAGGAGGAGGTGTGATGGTGTGGGGGTGTTTTGCTGGTGACACTGTTGGGGATTTATTCAAAATTGAAGGCACACTGAACCAGCATGGCTACCACAGCATCCTGCAGCGACATGCCATCCCATCCGGTTTGCGATTAGTTGGACGATCATTTATTTTTCAACAGGACAATGACCCCAAACACACCTCCAGGCTGTGTAAGGGCTATTTGACCAAGAAGGAGAGCGATGGAGTGCTGCGGCAGATGACCTGGCCTCCACAGTCACCGGACCTGAACCCAATCGAGATGGTTTGGGGTGAGCTGGACCGCAGAGTGAAGGCAAAGGGGCCAACAAGTGCTAAACACCTCTGGGAACTCCTTCAAGACTGTTGGAAAACCATTTCAGGTGACTACCTCTTGAAGCTCATCGAGAGAATGCCAAGAGTGTGCAAAGCAGTAATCAGAGCAAAGGGTGGCTATTTTGAAGAAAGTACATAACTCCACATGTGTTCATTCATAGTTTTGATGCCTTCAGTGAGAATCTACAATGTAAATAGTCATGAAAATAAAGAAAACGCATTGAATGAGAAGGTGTGTCCAAACTTTTGGCCTGTACTGTATATAAAAGCATAATTATAAGGCTACTAAAACCAAACAAATTTTATTTTAGAGCGATTATACACTTATATAAACATATTAATGGGTAGAATATTCAGATTCAGATTCAGATTTGACAATAAACCATGCCAAATATTACACACTGGCCCTTTAAGTTCAGCTCAGAGTGCATGTTGATTTGTTCGTGTTAAAAGCAGTGAAATGTACACCAGCACTAGGTCTCTTGGATTGAATATACGTTGCACTACCATCTTGTCATACCTCACCTCAATGTGAACCTGCAAGATTTTTACCAGCTACCTCACATACTGAGTGTAGCATGGAAAGAGGATCATCAAGAACGTCCTCTGGAGATTGTGGTTCAACAACATCTACCTTATCCAGCTGCAGGAGGCCACTGATCTCAAAGCAAAATACCAGCCTGAACTAGCTTCTAGAAGATTCTGTTGCAGAGTCTCAGATGCCAAACCTCAGGATTGGGACAGCTTCATCCAACTTCCAGGGATAAGCATCCTCAAATGTACACATCATAGATTTTAGTTTGGCTTGGAAACTTTCAGTTGCACCCTGTGATCGCTGATGGTAAGGAGACACACTTGGGGTTAATCTCTAACTCTGTAACCTGCTGATAAAGGTTAGATACCGAACTTGACCCTCCGTTTGACTGGATGGCAGGTGGGAAGCCTGCCCAGAAAAAATACTTACTTTGTCTTGATGCTTCTTTGTAGAACATCTCTCTAATTTCTTGTGGCTTCATCCAGCATGGTAAATAGATATTCATTCAAAGTTTGGACTTCGGCAGTGGCCCCACACTGTGGCTCCTGCTGGACAGGCAGAATTTGCAAAGGCAGAAAAAACAGCTACACACAAAAGTTAAATAAAAACAAGGTTTTGATCTTATTGGATCTTCGTGAGGTCAGAATGTGTTTGAAAAATGGAAACCACACCCATATTTATAAATAATGCTCACTAATATGTGTTTTGTTTGTGAATGACAGATGATGCAAACCTAGTCATATTACTGTAAAAGAAAAGATCTGCTGTCAAGATATTGAACTGTTGGTAGGTGGTCTTAGATATTATTATTATGTACTGAGTTCCCCCGTATAGTCGCCTTTGTTGTTTACATTCCACTTTGCACTGCAGCGGCAGTAGTGTATGACGTCATACACAAGACAGTCACAAGAATACAAACCTAGCACCCTAACGCATTTATTGCGGTACCAGGGGACATCAGTGAAGTGTGAAGTGGAATAAGGACCATCATGGGCTACAATAAGAGGCCAGGCAACAGCAGGTGATGTGGACAAGGCCACTGAGTTCAACCGGTTCTACAACTGCAGCCTCTCCCCCACCACTATCTTCTCCACACTGTCACACAGCTGCCACAGTATCAGCAGTGACACCTAAAATGGCGGCAATAGCAGCAGCAGCAGCAGTGATACCAGTGGCAGTAGCAGCAGCACAGGCAGAGGTAACAGCAGCAGCGGCGGCAGCAGCACTTGCACCAATAGCGGTGGCAGCGGTTGCACCAGTATTGGTGCCGGTGGTGACAGCTGCAGTAGCAGCGGCACTGGCAGCAGCAGCACCATCTCCTTTAAGCCTGATTTATGGTCGTGCGTTGAGTCGACGACGTCGCTACGTGGTTGCCGTGACGCCGTCGTGAACCCTTCGAACTTCTCCGTCACTCCGTTTCGTCGCGGTGCAATTCACCGCCAGAGCAGTAGGAGGCTTCGTTCCTTTGCTGAGTGGTTATCGTCGTCTCTAGTTGATTCTTCGTTTAGCTTCCGGCTTTTTCGGTCACAGAGAAATGAACGCGGAGCACGGACAGACGGCTCCGGCCGTATCCGTATTGAACGTTGTGCACAATGGCATATATATAATGAGCCTTAACAACATCTACATGGCAATAGAAGATGTTTAAAGACGGCGGGGATGGCGGTGGAAATACGGAACCGGAAATGCGTTGCTACCAAGCAAACCAATCACAGCCGTGCCGGTCTGCGCTGGGTCCGCGTCGCCTCGACGCGTAGTTACATTTTTGGGGAGGTGCACGTCAGGCTACGCCGGGGGCTACGGCGAGCCCTCTGCGTAGCCCCGTAGCCTACAACGTAGCGACGTCGTCGATTCAACGCACGACCATAAATCAGGCTTTACTCTGGTGCACCTCCAGCACTGTGGCACTCCACACTGTTGCACCACTGATACTGTAGCTACCCCTCCCCCCATACTGGGCACCCCCCTCTGTCCTTCACAGCAAAAGAGGTGAGGGCAGAGCTCAAGAGGCTACGCCCTGGAAAAGCAGCTAGCCCAGATGGTGTGTGTCCAAGGTTACTCAAAAACTGTGCGACAAACTGAGCCCCTCCAGTGGATCCTCAACCTCAGGCAAGAGAAAGTCCCAGTCTGTGGAAAATGTCATGCCTTGTTCCAATTCCCAAAGTAGGGCACCTGGTTGGAATGACTGACTATTGTGGTTATTGTGGTGTGTATCAGGGACTGGCAGGAAGTAGAAAACAGGGAATTGGTGAGGGCCTTCACTGACTAGAGTGAGAAGAGCTGCCTTCTTTTAAACACCTCCTGGACAAAGGTGATGGTTGTGGACCTGCGGATGTCTAAGTCCTCCTCCTAGGGTAACCAGATGTCCCGTGTTGCACAGGACTGCACAGCATTTCTGTCTCTTTTTACGTGTCACGCAAATTGAGACCATGTCCCACATGACTGGTTGTCACCCGCGCTTGCCTCTACCGGAAGGCGCAGAGCTGGCTCTTCTTTGTCTGGAAGCTTAGGTTTTTTGAAGTGTGCAGTGACATGCTGCATATGTTTTATCAATCAGTGGTGGCAAGTGCACTCCTGTACACTGAAGTCTGCTGAGGAGGCAGCATGAGGGACAAGAACAAGAAACGGCTAGACAAGCTGATTAAGAAGGCCAGCTCAGTACTTTCAGTTCAATTCAATACAATTCAATTTTATTCATAAAGCCCAATACCACAAATCACAATTTGCCTCAGAAGGCTTTACAGCATACAACATCCGTCTGTCCTTGGATCCTCACAGCAGATTAGGAAAAACTCCACAAAAAAACCCTTTAACAGGGGGGAAAAATGGTAAAAAAAACCTTGCAAAGAGCAACTAAGGAGGGATCCCTCTTCCAGGACAGACAGACGTGCAATAGATGTTGTGTGTACAGAACATCATCATGATAAATGTACAGTAATCCATATAAATTTACAGTAATCCACTTGGCAGGAGCTTGGATTCCGTGGGGACTGTAGTGAAGTGACACACACAGAGCTCACACCATGAATCATCAGACCATGAATTATTTCGGGAAATCCCGCGGGTCGCGGGACTCCCGCGGGATGGGAGTCAAAATTTTATTTACTCCGTGATTGGGACGGTACGGGAATAATAATCAACGGGAGCGGGCGGGATCGGGAACACATAAATAGATGATGATTTTCACCCGTGTTAAACAACCTAGAGGACCGAAGCGTCCATTTTTGTAGTTTTATTTTCGTGGGCCAACACTATCTTGACTTGCGTTGGCACGCCAAAAGAAATACACATTCCAATATCCCAACGCTTCGACTTCCGGAACTTAAAGCAGCGGAGAGTGGACTGAAGACAGACGAACACACAACAACATGGCGAGCGGTGGAGGAGATTCAAATAAACACAAGAAGTCTGTGCTCTAGAAAAGGATCAACACTCAGTGAATACTCTCCTAAGCCCTATGATACGCTATTATGGCAAGGCTTAACTATACAGACCAGTGAGCAGTGATAACTATTATGTCTTTGGGGTCATCGGGTGGGAACCTCCTTTCACCGGTGTTTCGTCTAGTTGGTCCCACGACACCTCCAGGAGGCTAGACAGTGATCTCTGGCGTCCCAGAGACACTCCCCTAATGCCAGGTCTCACTGCTCTCCACACCAACACAACAACCTCCTTAACCTTACTTACACATGGCTTTCTCAGCCCAAACAGCACTGCCACCTTCAACAAACCCAGGCTCCGTACGAGCAAGCTCCAGGTAGAAGCTGTGCTGATACTACCTTTCCTAGCACATTCACCATACTCTAATTCACACACTAAATAACATAACTACAGTGTAAGCTAAAGTTAAGAGAGATAACTGAACTCACAGGATCAGCAAACACATGGCCTGCTGCATGGCCTCAAAATGGCCACCAAATGGATTCAACTAGGTCACACCCACACTTAAATAACCTTCCTCTTCCTCCTTACTAACACATGGCTACAATATAAACTACAGCTAAAGGAGATAAATGAACTCACAGGATCAGCAAACACTCACCTTGCAGCATGGTCTCAAACAAAAGGGATTCAAATAGGCCACTCCCACACTTAAATAGCAATATATGAAGATATAAAGAGTGAGCTACAGAGAAAAGTGCGCAATAACCACTTTAACTCTTCTAACTCCACGGGTGCGCGGGCGCTCCCACGCGACAGCGTCGGTAGCTACTTTGCAGAATATCTAGGGAACCACACAACAAAACTTAATGGGGAAAATTGCTATCACAGGCATACTCTTTGGGCGATCTATGGTGAGCTCGGGGCAATTCACGCCTTTCGAGAAGGTTTTCAATCCAGCCGTTAAGTGCGGCGTTTTTTTCCGGAACTTCGCACGTGAATTCCCCCGTGATAACTCCGTGATAAGTTCATTATTCATTACATTTTGTGATTAAAAACGTGTAAATTATGACTTGACCAATGAGATACTCCGATTTCTTCTTCTTTTGTTTTTATGACGGTGACATCCAATCCCAGCAGCCAAAGATCAGCGTGAGGTGAAATAGTTATCTTCCAGTATCGAAAACAAAGGAATAATAATCTCCCATGGCCAAAACAAAGATAAATAAACATTTACTAACAACTTTTGATGTGTGATGTAGCCCTCTGTCTTGTTCCAGACAGAAACTGTTTCAAGGAGTGGCACAAGTGACTGAGGAAGTGAGGGGGAAAAACAAGTGGAGAAAAAATAAAATAAAAATATAAATATTTTTTGTTTTGTTTGTGTTAGAATGTTGGGATCTTTTTCTCCTGATAGCCAAGGCCTGAGAGAAACATATTTGAAAATGAAAAAGCTTGTACATTGTTGATCTGTGTCTCTCTGTTTTTATACTCATATAACTATTGATCCATTCATGTGGCATCATTTTAGCATACATATTATTATTGCCCAGGTTGTCCTGAAAAAAAAGATGTTCATTACTTGACTGTGCATGAAAGCGTTGAGATTATACATGCATTAATAGACAGAGGGGCCAGGCGGACAAAAAAATAGCAATAAATGGCTTGGTTTTACCTATATGCACTTTTTTTTAATTTATGTTTACACCAAACTCAAGTATGTGAATTTAAAGGCATGACTTAGGCCGAAGTTTCTGGAGAGACTAATATGCCAAGTTTATTTGTTATATTGTCCATGTCCATTTCTTTGCACTAAGTTCATTGAGGACGTTTACTTGTGTGCAGTCAGTGCAAGCCTACTACTGTACCTTAAAGGTTAAACCTTTAAATGTTGTTTAAAAGAAAACAAGTTCTTAAATAAAATGCATCATTTTTGAAAAATGTTTGGGTTTATTCATCCAAGAATCAATCAGGACGATGATCAGGCAATGAGATATTTGTGTTGGGCCTTTGTTTGAAATGGATTATGGCAACATACAGTATATTCCTCATTTTATATTTTTACAGATAACTGTTCATGGTGTCATAATTTGATTTTAAACTGCATGAAACACGGTAATCTAAAAACAACAATCCATTGACTTTCCTAATGACCAACTTAAAGGTGTAAGTAAAAAAAGGAAAAAACGGAGTGGGATGGGAGTGGGAGTAATTTTGACTGGGAGCGGGATGGGATCGGGAGTCATTTTACAGGAGTGGGACGGGATGGGATTTACTTTTTGACTCTGGCCCGGGATTGGGATGGGATTGGGAATTTTTCTCTGGGAGCGGGAGGGAACGGGAGTGAAAATCCACTCCCGATTCATGCTCTAGTACCGGCCTGTTACCCATCATTAAGTCTAAGTCAAAGCCGCACCCGTTAATAAAAGTTCCGCCACCCGCCCCGCACCTGTGATTAAAGACACACAGGTGACAGTCACTGACATTAAGGTGAGTCGTCCGTTCCTGAATTACAAGTTCAGCAGAGGAGATGTCTCTTTCACTGGCTGCGTTCGATGTTGGGATGGAGAAAACATTCCACGCAATCACTGCCAGGTTAGGAAACATTTGAGCATGCTCCTTCTGCCACCATAAAAACTCAAAAGGATCCTCACTGGGGGTCTTGAACTTGATGTAGGTTGCCACCGCATCTTCGGCCTGCAAAGTTTCATAGCTAGAGTTCTCCATGTTGGAGACAAATGTGGAAGGTGCCTGACCTGGTGCAGGACTTTGATAAAGATAACTTCATGTCATTGATGTTCATTATTTCTTTGCTGAAAAGTATAACAAGAGATTGTGAATGCCTAATGAGATGCATATTTAGGTTCAAGATGGCGCCCCCGGTGTGGATGCCTGTTACAGCAGCTCCTTCTCACCGCTGAGCTTTTTTCAGTTTCTTTTTCATTTAACTTTCTTATTTGGAGGGGGTGTTTTTTCAGTTAGCTAGCTAGCACTTATGTTCTGATTTATTATGGAGATGAAGACTGCTCTCTTTATAGCGGTCTTTCTCCTATTTTTCCATGTACATGATCATGTGCGGGGACCCGGCGCCCAGCCGTGGCTCCATTGTTTACACCCGGGACCAGCTGTTAGTGCTGCGTCACACTTGAGAAGCACGATATTCCCTGCGAGCTGCAGAGAAGGAAACAGAGTTTTCTCATGTCATTATGGTAGTAGTGTATGTCCCCCCGTCTGCAAAGGCTGAGAGAGTGACACTCTCCACTCTGTTGGGAGTAGGCAGTGAACACAGCACCCTCAGGCCCTCCTTCTGATCTCTGGGGACTTCAACCACGCCTGTCCATCGAGGCTGGGGAGAGTACCACAGCTGTGGAAGACATCCTGCATGGTACCTGTGCCCAAGACTCCGCACCCCAAGGACTTCAGCAGCTTCAGACTGGTGGCATTAACATCACACTTATATTCTGTATACATACATATATATATATATATATATATATATATATATATGTATGTATGTATGTATGTATGTATGTATATATATATATATATATATATATATATATATATATATATATATATATATATATATATATGTAGTGTGTGATGGTATTTACAGCAGTCCTCACAGAAGCTGATGTATGATGTCACAGCCTCTGTGTACTCATCCACTTCTTAGATGACCTCACAACAGGCTTACAGAGCTTTAACTTCTGCCTGTATGAGGGAATCAGGTGGACGGTGTTGTGGTCAGAGTGGCCCAGTGCAGTGTGGGTGACGGCGTGATAGGCGTTGTTAACAGTTGTGTAACAGTGATCCATATTCTTGTCTCAATATTCTTGTCTCTGGTCTCTGGACATTTTATAAACTGTTTGTATTTGGAGGTCAATGATGAGGTTATCTTTGTTAAAGTCGCCAAGGACAATAACTAAGGAGTCCGCTCCACACACAGTAGCCTATCTGGTCGGCGAGCATGTGCTGTAGCCTACCTTCTGCACGTTGGCCTGCGGTGGGATGTAAACACCGACCAGAATGAATGAAACAAACCAACAGGGGGAGTAAAAAGGTTTGCAGTTGATGAAAAAAGATTCCAGATCAGGAGAGCAGTGCTGCTGGATCACTGTCACGCCATTACACCAGCCACTAGTATAAAAACAGATACCACCACCTTTAGTTTTGCCGGAGAGTTCTGTGTTACGAGCAGAGTCCGGTATCGATCCACACAGCCACGTCTCCGTGAAGCACAAAACTGCAGGTGTAGAAAAGTATCCGTTTTTCACCATCAGTAGCTAAAATTCATCCAGTTTACTGGCCAGCAAACGCACGTTGGAGAGAAATATACTTCCATGGCAACTATGTGCGGTGTCCGCGTTGGCGGAGACGCACAAGCACACCGGCACGTTTCCCCCTCCTCCGGTGTTTCATTGCACGAGCAAAGGTGAGGGCACCTTTGGCCAAAAAGCCCAATAAATCCACTGAAGGCTTGAGAAAAGTGGGATAAAAATCCGCTGGAGTTGTTCCCCTGACAAAAAAAGCCTTACAGCGTCACTGGCCCAAGCGGGCCTGTGACCTGTCAGTCAACTTGCCCAACATACTTTTTAATTGGCCCCGGGCCATCGGGCCATGGGTTATGTCGAACACTGATTAAGAACATTTAATTCCCAGTTTGGCCCCTTTCCCAAATACAAAAACGTACCAAATTTGGCACACGTGTTTGGTCTGGCAAAAAATGAGAGATAAAAAAAGATATTTTGGCATTGTTGTATGTGGATGGGGCCAAATGGCGATATAGCTTTTGTACAATCTACTTCAGATTTGGTACAGATCATTCTGAGACCATGCTGATAAAAAGTTATTAAAAGCTTTTCTCTATGTCAAGGGGCGTGGCCGCTGTGGCGCCGCCTTCGCCACCAAATACATTTGGCTTTTTGATGGCTTCATTGACCTCATATCCTCATGAAAATTGATACACAGGTTAAGAATGGCGACCTCTTACATGTAATAGGGGTGTCGCCCATGGGGGGTACAAATCATCCTGAGACCATGCTGATCAAAAGTTATTAAAGGCTTTTCTGTATTTCAAGGGGCGTGGCCACTATGGCGTTGCCATATTTGATGCATCGCCATGCATGTTCGAGCAATTCTCTCTCCCACATACTTCATCCAAACTGCTTCAAAATTTCTGTACATGACAAAAGCCCCACCCAGCATGCCTCCTATTCTCATACTCACTCTAACTCATAGTGCCCCCTTGTGGAAACAGGAAATGCTATATTTTTTGATTGATAAACACCAACACCATGGTAACTGACCCAGAGTTTAAGTTAGCTCTCAGTCTGGAACGGACAACCCAGAGTTTCCCTTATCTCAGGGTTAACACTTACTCTGAGTTTTCACATAACTGCTTCAGTTATGCGCACTGCCCCCCCCCCCCCCCTTTATTATTATTATTATTATATATCGCCGTTACTTGTATTTTTGTACTTTATTTTGCATGCCTAGTTTTTAAGTTTTAAGTTTTTAAATTTAAATTTTGAAATCTTTAACCTGACTCTTTCCCCTTGACTGCTGTAACACTGGAATTTCTCAATTGTGGAATCAATAAAGGTGTATCTTATCTCTTATCTTATTACCCTAAAACCTCATTGCATGTTTTTGTGTGCACATTTGGTAAGATTAATTCACTGATGTTTTGCAGCAACAGAATCATTGTAAAAAATGTTGGAAGGATTTGACCCATGTTTTCTTTCCATACAGGGGACATTCTGACAGAGTTCTATAAGCTGTGTTGTAGGAAGGAGACTACAGAAGAGATTCTGGGAAGAGGATTGGCTGGAGAGGAGGGCAAAGGTCAGGTTACTGGCTGCACTGTTTAACACAGAAATGGATGGAGTTGTTTCTCACTGTGATGTCACTATTATAACTATAGTCTAAAGAATGGAGCCTAGGTCTCTTTTACTTGGGTTTGTAAAATGTTTGCATAGAGTGTCCTATTACGCATCTCCTCAAGTCTGTTGCTGCGGAGATACCATATACAAATACATAATTTATACACTGTTAAATATCAGTTGCTTAGTGTGATTATTAATGATTTTTTTTTTTTCTGCAGAAAATAGTGACATCAGCTCAGCTTTATCGAAGCTGACAGAGCCAGCAACAGCAGTGCCAATCTCTAAACTGTCTGTCTCCAGTATGGTGCACAGCGCTCGAAAGCACATCCGACGCCACCAGCGCATTGATGAGTCCCCACTCAACACTGATATTCTCAATTCCATCCTTCTCGTAAGCGTTATTCTTCCTGAATTTTTTTATATGAATATTGTCTGGGAAAACAGATATATACATATATGTATATAAATATAGATGCATACATGATAGCAGAAACTACAGCTAGGGGTATGCGATATGGACAAAAAATAATATCTCGATATTTTGGGGGATTTTGACGATAACGAAAGTTAGACGATATTCTATTAAATATGTGTTTTTAACAGCCTGAGTTATAGCTCATTAATTGTTTCTCATGGATGATATTAATGGACACAATGTTTTAAAGGAAAAATGTTCTTAACATTTCTTGCTGCTTTTTTAACTTTTTTACCTAACCCTAACCCTTTTTTTGACTCTGGTGACAGCCTTTTGTAGCGTCAATTCCGGGTCCATTTGCAACTGTTCAGATAGGCGTTTGTCCCGCAGACTCACCACAAGCCTGTCCCTCACCATCTCATGTAAAGCCCTGTAACCACAGTGCTCTGCCAGGCAGTGCAGCGCCATAATGAAACTGTCGGCCGTCTCACCCGCTTCTTGATGCCGCTGCTTAAACTTTGCTCTCTCAAAGATCACATTCCTGCGATTCTCTTCTGCTTGCGTCTCCAATCCAGAAAGCAATGCAGAATCTGTTGAACCGTTTAATCCATTTAGGCCAGTCTTCAGCCTTGAAGGTGAACTTTTTTTCGGCGGGGAGACTGTGCCATGTTGCCGCTTCGTTCAGCTAACTGTGGCTAGGCTAGGTAGCTCCGTAGATGGTCCTCCGGTACTGCAAACTTTTCCGACCTAAAACTAGACACTTTTGCGTGTTGCTATATGCAGACTAAGTCACTAGTACTGTCGCTCGCGTCTGACTTTACTTCTGACACTATGTTCAGTTATTTGTTGGTATAACCGCAACCCATTCATGAGCCACACAGGCTTCAGGTACTTGAGCAACCCTTTGATTGTTCCCCTGCAACACAATACAGCATCACCTTAGTTCCCACCTGACAGGCTGGGACCTATCACTACAGTTGACCCACGTCTTCCGAAGCTGCTGGAGCATCTGTGGGCGGTGTTGCCATGTTGTCTCGCTAATGCTTGTTTAGCAGCAGGCTAACCTGCTGGGAAGGTGCCAGTGAGAGGTCATGTGACCACCGATGCGTACTGCGGTGTGCTGCTGCACACAAGTTACGTAACTCTTGTTCAGTGTATGTGTGGGGTTTCAACCTGGTTTCAACGTGTGTTTTCAGTTGTTTTTGTGAAGTCATTTGCAAACAACAATGACGATATTATCATTAACGATATATATCGCCCACCCCTAACTACAGCTTCAAAACGTTCCTTGTTAGCAGAAATAAAGATTAGATGTACTTGAAAAACAAGTCACAACATTAGCTGAAATTCCAGTTTTAAATGGAAGAAAGTATATAAACAAACATAAGCCAGTGTGTTTGAGACCATGGGGTGTGTTTGGAAGTACTCTCTCCAAAGGCCAAAAGGCACAAACTGGACCATTTGTAAATTCAGAATGCTGTTGGTATGTTCCATTTGGTTTTTTAGAACTTCACACTCTGGGAGCAGCAGAGCATACTCTGGGCACTGACTGCTTGGTGCTCTGCTCATCTGTCTCTGTAGAGTGAATTTGATGAACTAATTGGTTCGTTTACTTGTAGAAATAGCAGGCTAAGCGAATGAGTCCAGGCATCCCTCTCCTCAGCAACGCTTTCTGGCTCTTCCTTGGGGGATGCTAAGGCATTCCCAGGCCAGATGAGATATATAATTCCTCCAGCATGTTCTGGGTCTGCCCTGGGGCCTTGTACCAGTTGGATGTGCCCTGAAAAACTCTTAATGGGAGGTGCCCAAGAGGCATCCTGGTCAGATGCTGAACCACCTCATCTGGCCCCTTTTAACATGGCTCAGTGGCTCTACACCAAGCTCCCTCCAGATATCTGAGCCCCTCATCCTGTCTCTAAGGCTGAGCCCAGCCACCCTACAGAGGAAAGTCATTTCGGCTGCTTGTATCTGCAGTCTTATTCTTTCAGTCACTACCCAAAGCTCATGACAGAAGTTGAGGGTCAAAAGATATGTGGACCAGTAAATTGAAAGCTTAGCCTTCTAGCTCAGCGCCCTCTTCACCACGACAATCCAATGTAGCACCTGCATCACAAACCCATTTCACTCTCCAGTTTATTCTCACTCCCTAACAGTTCCTCAAGATACTTGAACTCCTTTGCGGGGGGCAGTAATTAGTGTAATTGTCTTCAGCACGAGGCCTATGACCGATGATCTATGATCTATGATCATGTTTATCTGTTCTGTACGATATCTATTGCACGTCTGTCCATCCTGGAAGAGGGATCCCTCCTCAGTTGCTCTTCCTGAGGTTTCTACCATTTGTTTTCCCCGTTAAATGGTTTTTTGGGGAGCTTTTCCTTATCTGACTGTAAGCGTCCAAAGGACAGAGGGATGCCGTGTGCTGTAAAGCCCTCTGAGGCAAATTGTTATTTGTGATATTGGACTTTATAAATAAAATTGATTGATTGATTGAAGTTGACCTGGCTTCAGATACAGGACTTATAAAAGGTGGAGGAACTGCTTTGGCAGGAGATGTGTCTGGCATAGCAGCCAAAAAAAGAAACCCAGCTGAGTACATGCTACATGCTATGTATTGCATGTATCTGTATATTTTTCTTGTAAGATACAAACGTGATTGCTTTGAAATTAATTTCGCTTGTTAAAATAAAGATATCATTAATGTTAAATGCCTATTTATTATAATTGGATTAGACTGGTTTCGATCAGTATTCAATTTTATGACAATCAGTAGATTTGGATACTGATGGACTGGTTTTATGTAAATGTACAGTTGAATTGCACTTTTATATTGAAATGTTTGTGGGTTTTTTTCTTGCATGTCTCAGTATCTCTTCCCAGATGCTGCTGTGGAGAAGTCATCAGAGAACAGCAAGAATAAAAATGCACTGTCAAAAGCCAGTGGGAAAGCCAAGCAAGACAAAAACTCTGACGATGTATGTTTGCCACTAAACCACTCCCACACTGTGAGGGGGGGTGGGGGGCAGACAGGTGACATCTAAGGTTTAAATCAAGTCAGGTTTTTTAGGGTCATAGGTGCATGTTTTGAATAAGGAATTGTAACATCCAAATGAAAATTCAGCCATTATCTACTCGCCCATATGCCGAGGGAGGCTCTGCTGAAGTTTTAGAGTCCTCACAACACTTGCGGAGATCTAAGGGAGAAGTGGGTAGCAGCACAACTGCACACCTAATGGCTGACAGCGACCCAGATTAAAACGTCCAAGAACACAGAATTGAAACCATAAAATATCTCCATACTGCTGGTCCGTAGTGATCCAAGTGTCCTGAAGCTCCAACATAAAAAGTTGTTTGGAAAAATGTCGTTTGAACTCTGTTTTTAGCCTCATTGTAGCCTGTAGCTCTAACTGCCTTTGTGTACACTGCACGGAAGTGTGCGCGCTTGCGCAAAACCGTGAGACATGGGCACCGCCTTCATGTGTGTTCACGTGCTTTAGTTGGTCTCACGCACAGAGAGGCAGTTAGAGCTACAGGCTACAATAAGGCTAAAAACAGAGTTCAAATGATGTTTTTCCAAACAACTTTTTATGTCGGGGCTTCAGGACACTTGAATCACTACAGACGAGCAGTATGGAGATATTTTCTGATATCAATTATGTGTTCTTGGACATTTTAATCTGGGTTGCTGTCAGCCATTAGGTTTGCAGTTGTGCTGCTACCCACTTCTCCCTTGGATCTCCGTAAGTGTTGTGAGGATTCTCAGACTTCACCAGAGCCTCCCTCAGCTTATGGGTGAGTAGATAATGGCTGAATTTTCATTTTTGGATGCGCTATCCCTTTAAAACACTGCACAACCATGAAAAGAACTACAATCATTACAGAGCCATTACAACGCTCAATAATTTCACTAAACAATGACACTTAAATGGCAGTAACAAGATATTGTGCAAACTTTGGTTGGCATAGTGGTGCAGTGATTAGCACTGTCACCTCACAGCAAGAGGGTACCGAGTTTGAATTGGCCGGCTGGCCAGAGTCCCTTTGTGTGGAGTTTGCACGTTCTCCCCATATCAGTGTATATTTTCTCCAGGTTCTCTTGCTTCCTCCCACAATCCAAAGATTAATTGGGGACTTTAAAGTGGCTGTGAGTGTGAATGGTTGTCTTGACTGTGATAGTCTGGTGACCTGTTCAGGGTGTACCCACCTCTAGCCCAGTGTTAGCTGGGATAGGCTCCAGTCCCCCCAAGACCCATTACCAGGATAAGCGGTTGTGGATTTTGAATGAATGTGCAGACCTTTGGGGATTTATCAATATAATAAGCATTACATTTAGTTCACTATTTTAGTCATGATTTTGGTGTATCACAAAATGGGAAGCTGATTAGGAGGTCCCAGGAGATAATACCCCCCACAGTAATGTGGTGTCAGGATGCCACTGAGCATTCACCTCTGATAGCTACATTCCTTGTGGTCAGTCAGTGTGAGCTAAAAGTTAGCTTTTTGGAAGTATTTCTTCACATTTGATTCCTGATCTGAATCTAACATTGTATATGTTCATTTATTGTCCCCCCTGCTCTCCATTCCCCTTGTTCAGAACCTTTTCCTCCAGTTGAAGTCGGCACCCACCGACAGTCTGACATACCGGCTGGCACTGTGTGCATGTCTAGTCAACTACAACCATGGCGGGCTGCGTGCTGTTGCTCACCTCTGGCAGGAGTTCGTGCTAGAGTTGCGCTACCGCTGGGAAAACAATTACCTCATCTATGGGTGGGTACAACACACTCACAACACACTCAGGCTGCTCTTATATCCCTGCCTGCATGAGAGCATGTGTGCTGTGAAACCTCTTGCTTTTTATTTCTGTGCCCATGTTAACAGCCACACTGTCACATGGCCAGTTTTTCTTAGGATAGTGAAGTCATGGCCTGCCCTGCTTTCCCTCTGACTGGCTTGTACTCAGTGCCTTTGTTGGTTAGATTGGTTGGGTTTAGGTGTGAGGATTGAAATTGGTTTGGGTCAGGGTAAGCCAGTCAGAGGCAGAGTAGGGTGGGTTACACTTAAAGGGATGGGGCACCCATAATTCCCCCATTATCTATTCACCCATATGCAGATGGAGGCTCAGGTGAAGTTTTAGAGTCCTCACAATGCTTGCGGAGATCCAAGGGGAGAGGAGGTAGCAACAAAACTCCATCTAAAGGAGGCTTAGGGCGCACCAAATTCAAACATCCAAAAACACATAATTGAAACCACAAAATATCTCAATACTGCTCGTCCATAGTGATCTAAGTGTCCTGTCTCGCACGCAAGCACGCATACGTGAACGCGTTACACAGAGAGGCAGTAAGAGCTACAGGCTACAATGAGGCTAAAAACAGAGTTCAAATGACGTTTTTCCAAACAACTTTTTATGTCGGGGCTTCAGGACACTTGAGAATCACTACAGAAGAGCAGTATGGAGATATTTTGTGGTTTCAATTCTGTGTTCTTGGACGTTTTAATCTGGGTCGCTGTCAGCCATTAGGTGTGCAGTTGTGCTGCTACCCACTTCTCCCTTGGATCTCCGCAAGTGTTGTGAGGACTCTAAAACTTCACCTGAGCCTCCATTGGCATATGGGTGAGTAGATAATGGGTGAATTTTTATTTTTGGGTGCGCTATCCCTTTAAAAAATAAAAAACCTCGAGTGAATAGTGCGGCCTGGCTGCACCTCATCCAGAAACTCAGGGTGTCACCCATTTTTTCCACATGACACATAATTTGCACCAAAAATAAAGAGTGAGATTCAACTGTTGATAGTCTTTGACATCATACCAGGACCATTACACCTGTATCTGTAGAATATGTCACAGACATTAAAAAATATACGTAGTTTTAACTCAACACTTCCTGTTGTCATTTTGAATTAAAATGTGTCACGTTAATTGTGGCTTTTATACGAGGCAAACTCGGTGTAGAAAGGCAGGGCTGGCAGGCAGCAGCTTCACAGCAGCAGTGTTGACTGTGTGGTCACATGCTCTCAAGCTGCAGCAGTTCAGCGAGGCAGCCATCACACACAGGTAGAGGTAAGCAGTGTGTGGAAAGGGCTACAGGCACAGCACCACACATACATTTTAACATTTTGAAATGAGATTTGCTAAAATAACAGCCACAAACACCTTATACCTTGTCTTCTTTTACCATAAGAAAAGTGGTATTTTTTGTAATGTTAGCTCATCTTGATCGTCTTGACTGTCATAAAGATTTCATTCCAACATTTTATCACCACCTATTTTGAGTATTCTAACACATTAATAAAATACAGAAATCTAAGTGTAAATAATAATAATAATAAAAATCTAAGATGCACACCATATACAGGGTCATTATTGATGCAAATGTAGTTGCTCAGTCTGTCCAAACAGCCATGTTCACTCATCCCCACCTTCTTTTCTTCATGCTTTCTAAACTGCAGACTGGTTAGTGGACCTCCGGATCTTCGCTGTTGTCTTCTGCATCAGAAGCTCCAGGTAGCCATTTATACAGAATGCATAGTGTGTTTTCAGCTATAAATAGTTGGGACACTGTATATTTAAAAAAAAAAAAAGAATGCAGTGATTTACAAAACTTTATTGATTTATATTTAATTTAATATGGTACAAAGACAAGATATTTGATGTTCAAACTGATAAACCTAGTGGTTTTTTGTAAAAAATATATACTGATTTTGAAAATGTCTGAATAACATTGTAAGTAACACTAATGCCTGAATGACAACAAGCCATCTAGTTAAACATAGTGATGAAGACAGCGATGTGAAGTATTCCATCTTTGAAAAGGCCTTATGTTCCCTGCATAGATGCTGAACTGCTGCATTGAGAGGAAGAGGGCCAGAGATGAAGCTCGCAAGGTGCTGGAAAGCAAAGAGAGAGAAGGTAGGGGGTCCGGTGCCTGCCAGAATGGCCGCCCTGTATCAGAGTCTGCAACAGCAACAATGACTGCTTCCACCTCAACAAGGGAGATGTCGCCGGGAAAATCCTGGGACTCATGGAGCGACAGTGAAGATGAGTTCTTTGAGTGCCTCAGTGACCAGGGGGAGATAGAGGCTCCACATCCTGAGGCAGATAAGGATAGCAGTAAAAGTAAAGCAGAGGGTCGGCTACACCCCTGTAACAACATGACTCTACTCAACTCTACAGAGCCTCTCTACATTCCTGTCACACAGGTCAGGATTTGTCTCTTTCTGTCTCTGTCACTCACTCATTAACACACACACACACACACACACACACACACACACACACACACACACATATTTTATCAAGTCTTTGCTTTAGATAAATATGGATCACTTATTTATGAATACAGATTTAATATGTAGAACTCAGTAGCACTAATTATGTCTGTGTTCTATCAATATTACTACCATATTACTGTTCTTTATTCCAAATATGATATGTATTAACAGAAAAAAAATGCCCTGAAGTAATGCCATATAAGTGTTAATATTGGGTTAGGGCTATAAATAGAAGGTAAGAAGTTAAAAGAAGTAAGATGACCCGTTTGTGATATAAGTTACATTTCTTAATAAGTCAGAGGATTAGATGTTTTCGGGTTGTCTGTCCATACATAAGTCAATCAATCAATCAATTTTATTTACAAAGCCCAATATCACAAATAACAATTTGCCTCACAGGGCTTTACAGCATACGACATCCCTCTGTCCTTTGGACCCTCACAGCAGATAAGGAAAAACTCCTCCCCAAAAAAACCTTTAATGGGGAAAAAAAACGGTAGAAACCTCAGGAAGAGCAACTGAGGAGGGATCCCTCTTCCAGGACGGACAGACGTGCAATAGATGTCGTACAGAACAGATTAACATAATAAATTAACAGTAGTCCGTATGAGACAGAAAGAGAGAGAGACCGAGAGAGATGGGACAGACGGTAATGCCGGTAGCTTACAACAACATTAATGAAAGTAATAATATTATAATTAATAATAATATATTAAGAGGAAGGCGCTTCAGCGCAGGCACATGGCGTCATGCCGTGGTGTTGCTTTGCAAATTTACACTGCCACCCATTGGACTGGCGTGCATACAACAGCGTTTCCAGTAGATTTTGCGGCTCCGTGTGAACGGGGATCGTTTCAATAACATCGTCATATAAACGCAGAAGTTTTTTAAAACGCAAAGGACAGACTTTTCCGTTTATAGAGAAACTGTTGTCGTCTAAACAGGGCCTCAGTCTCTCTCACTTTCTCTCTCTGCCTGTCCCTCTCTTTATGTATCATTTTGTCATATTAATTACCGTGAATTTGTTATGTTGATCTGGTCTGTACACACATCTATTGCACTTTTGTCTGTCCTGGAAAAGGGATCCCTCCTCAGTAGCTCTTCCAGAGGTGTCTACCATTTGTTTTCCCTGTTAAAAACTTTTTTTTGTGGAGTTTTTCCCTTATCTGCTGTGAGGGTCCAAGGACAGAGGGGTGTTGTATGCTATATAGCCCTCTGGGGTAAATTGTGAGTTGTGGTATTGGGCTTTATAAGTAAAATTGAAATTGAAATGCTCACAGTGCTGTATAGTTGCCAGGGGTAGATTCCACAATGTGGTCACCGAACCTAACTGGCATGCTGTTTATGGGTCAACGTTTGGGATTCAACATGGTTCAACAATTATTTGAACCTTGCTATATGCAACATTGTGGAGAATAAATATAAGGCCACACACAGCTATAATGTACTTTATATTTCATTATACATAATCCAATGAATCTGTTACGTGTGTTAATGTGAGGTTTTTAAAAACTTTTCATCAAGTCACATTATTAAATTAGTTGGAATTTTTTTGTTCAAACCATAAATGAACAGAAACTCCTGTGCAAATGAGGCAAGTCTTTCAGTGAATGGAAATGCTTTGATGCTGCTGTGTGTCTGTGTTTGGTTTCTAGGAGCCTGCTCCCATGACAGAGGATCTGTTAGAGGAGCAGTCAGAAGTACTGGCCAAACTAGGCACATCAGCTGAAGGTACCCACCTTCGTGCCAGGATGCAGAGTGCCTGTCTGCTCTCTGACATGGAGTCCTTCAAGGTGAATAGGCAGACATCCACATATTCAACCTGTACTTGTTCTCACATTTACTATCCACCTGTGTGTCCTGCACAGTCCATTTATTTTTACACTGCATTGCATAAGAACAAGTTGTCCATTAATCATTGGGTTCAATCGTCTGCTTCTCCTGCCCTCATGTTCAAGTGCCCATAAAGGGATACCTGCCCATTTTCAATCAGCTTTGTATCTTAGCAAAGTTCATAGTGTGTGGGTATAAACCATGGTAAACTTCCTTTTTTCTTTCTTTTTTCCAAGTGAAACTCAACCAGATCATGTGTTCAGCATCATTCAGCAGATTTTCACTGACTCTGGGACTGTTGCCCCAACTACAGATTGTATTTCCACTTTCTCGTTTGCCCACAACCACAGGCACTGAGTGTAGAAGCAGATTGAGAGATAGAGTGGGCCGTTTTGCCGGCAAGCTGCAAGCGTTTAGACACATGGAGCCGGACTGGTGAGTTGATCCGAGGTGCCCAATTTTCCGCCTTTTAGGGTAAACATATTGGCGGAACCTTTTTGGTTTAAAAAGAATGAGGCGCCCTTGTGCCAGGGGAGGGGCTGTTGATTACTTGTGGGAGGAGCTGTTGATGACGCCGCACGTGCGACCCACTGGCGGGAGATAAACAGGAAACAGCTGATAGCAGGAATGAGCACCTAATATTAGTAGCAAGAGGGAAACTGTGTACGACATCTATTGCACATCTGTACGTCCTGGAAGAGGGATCCCTCCTCAGTTGCTCTTCCTGAGGTTTCTACCATTTTTTTCCTCCGTAAAAGTTTTTTGTGGGGGGAGTTTTTCCTTATCCGCTGTGAGGGTCCAAAGGACAGAGGGATGTCATATTCTGTAAAGCCCTCTGAGGCAAATTGTGATTTGTGATATTGGGCTTTATAAATAAAATTGATTGATTGATTGAAACGCGAACCTGACAGACACTGTAAAGATGAGCAACTGGGGAGACAAGGAATTGCGTGTCCTCCTTGCACTTGCGTGTCCTCCTTGCACTTGCAAATGAAGAGGCAATTAACTGTCAGATGACAGGAACGGTGAAGGATGGGCCGACTTACAAGAGAATCGCCAAAGGACTGACTAACCGCGGCTTCCCTCCCACGTCACTATTTACGTCACACACTGAGCTACACGTTTTGTTACCTACTCACGCCCCCCCATTGCCCCGAAAGAGGCTCATTCTGTATAAACAAAAATAGATAGGTGGCATTTCGCTGCACTCCCTGATTTTGCTTTTATACTGCCAATGCTGAAAGAAGACTGATTGGGCTTTCCTGCAAATTTGCACAATTCCTGTTTTAAAGGGGCGACTGACAATGGGAACACTTTCAGTCTCATATTGATGCAGTTCAATTCAATTGCACTGTGTGTTCACATCTTGCAGGCTTACAAAAGGACACTCAATCACATCTGTAAAGAGTGCGTCATACTGAACAACATGATCAGCCATGTCTTTTCACTGAGGTCAAAATGTCTGTCCCTTCCTTGCTCAGAGTTGCTTCAAGAATTTTCCTTAATAACTCCTGAGCAAAGACTCCTTGCAAGAATTTTTTAGGCTAAGTTAGGAGCTCTCTGACAGTATTCTCAGAATGTTCATGAATACAGACAGATTTTTTTTATTTTGGATCAGTTAGATTTGTATACAGATGGGAATAAGACTGGTTTCCTCTCTTTACACAGGCAGCCAACCCAGGTTGTGTTCTGGAGGACTTTGTGCGCTGGTACTCACCTAGAGATTACGTGGAAGAGGAGATGGTTGATGAAAAGGGTAACAAGGTGGTGAAAGGTGAGCTTAGTGCCAGGATGAAGATCCCAGGCAACATGTGGGTGGAGGCTTGGGAGGCAGCCAGAGTAACACCTGCACGCCGCCAGAGAAGACTTTTTGACGACACTAAGGAGGCCGAAAAGGTAATTTTCAGTACAGCTGCACAATACCCCTACTACCCCTACTACTGACAGTAAATTTATGAAAGAACTGTTTCATAAAGCATGCCAAGAAAAGTGGGATTTAAAGTTTAAAACCTGACTTGACCTGAAGACCTGACTCGATTTTAAGATTCTCTTACTGGTTTTTAAATGTCTTAACGGCCTTGCGCCCTCTTATTTATCTGATCTGCTTTTACCATATCAACCCTCGCGGACCCTGAGGTCCTCCGGCACTGGCCTTTTAACCATACCAAAACCCAGAACAAAAACCCATGGTGAGGCAGCATTTAGCCACTATGGCCCCCACCTGTGGAACAGCCTGCCGGAGAGCCTCAGGACTGCAGAGACTGTTGATATTTTTAAAAGAAGATTAAAGACACACCTTTTTAATCAGGCTTTTAACTAATATTTTAAACTCTTCTTATGTTCTTATCTGGTTCTGTCGTATTTTATGTTGCTGCTTTTATCTTGCTTTTTAAGATGATATTAATCTTAATAATTTTCTGTTTTTATTTATCACTGGTACTTTATTTATTCTATTTTATTTATAATTTTACGTATTTTATTTTTGGTACTGTATTTATTTTATTTTGTTTATGCTTTTAGTCTTTAGCTTTTAACTCCAGTGTTTCCTCAGGGGGGTCCTCCACGCTGGGAGCTGTGTCGGGTCTGCTAGTGGGGGTGCTGTCCTTGGGTCCCTTCGGCCCGGCCGGCTGGTGGTTCCTCCCTTCGATGTGGGGGTCCACCTGTCTGTCGGAGTCTGGGGGCCTGGGTGCTGGTCCCCCCGATGGCACGGCCTGCTGCTCCTCCCAGTGTGGACGACCCCAAAGGTGGCGTTCCCTTGATCCTCAGTGCCATGCCATGTCTCCCTATTGTGTGTGAGATTGTGTGTGTGTGTGTGTGTGTGTGTGTGTGTGTGTGTGTGTGTGTGTGTGTGTGTGTAGTATGGAGGGTGGGAGGGAGGGGCTTTCTTTGTAACTGTTTTTCTTTCTTGTGTTAATTGTTTTTAATTCTGCAAAGCACTTTGTGTTGCATGTCCATGCAGGAAAAGCGCTCTACAAATAAAGTTGATTGATTGATTGATTGACTTGAATGAACCTAACGAATTATGAACGAGTGAACCAAAACCGGACTAGAATGAACCTAACTTACTTACTCCTCTTTATCCCCTATGGGACATACGACTTCAATGGGCTCTTTCCATTGTGTTCAGTCCTTGGCAGCATTTTGCGCCTCTCCTCCGTGTTTTGCACCAGGTGGTTTTAAGCCTCCCAGACTTTCTTAAGTCTTGTGGTATCCATCTTAAGACATCTTTCATCAGAATCAGAATCAGCTTTATTTGCCAAGTACGTGTGTAAATACAAGGAATTTGATTCTGATAGACTTGCTCTCAATGTACCAAAATCTAGAAGAAGTGGAATATACAGAAATATACAATATACAAAAAATATACAAATATACATCAAATATTAAAAAATACACCATATACAAGGATGTAAGTGTTGTTTGTCCTGCCACTCTGTGGCTGTTAGGGGTTCATCAGAGCGACAGCCTGGGGGAAGAAACTGTCTTTGTGACGTAGTTTTGGCGAACAGTGCTCTGTAGCGCCTACTGGAGGGGAGGAGTTTAAGCAGATTGTGTCTGGGGTGTGAGGTCTCTATAGTGATGTTTTCTGCCAATTTCCTGACCCTTGACTGGTACAGGTCCTTGATGGAGGGAAGGTTAGTCCCAATAATCCACTCTGCACACCCGATTGTCCGTTTCAGTCTGTTCCTGTCCAGTTTGGTGGCAGATCCAAACTAGACGGTGATGGATGTGCAGAGAACAGACTGGGTTATGGCTGTGTAGAACGTGATCAGGAGTTCCTTAGGCAGGCTGAGCTTCCTGAGCTGTCGCAGGAAGTACAGCCACTGCTGGGCCTTTTTCCGGTGTCTGTGTGAGAGGTCCACTTCAGGTCCCGAGAGATTGTGGATCCAACGTGCACGGGCTCGGGTCGGGCTGAATTTTTTGGGCCTGATCTAAGCTCTAATTAGTGCTGTGCTCGGTTATAACTGTCTCGGACTTAGGACGGGTCGTCTTCGGTCAGGAAAATGCGGCCCGAGCCGTGCTCTAGTGTGCTCACCTGTGTGTGTGCACTTTGTCCGTGTGTGTGCACTTTGTCTGTGTGTGTGTGTGTGCGCGATACAGAGAGCAGAGAAGAATTGTAAACGTCGGTGCACCGCTGTTAGTTGCATATAGAAGAAACACTGCTCTTTTTTGTTTGAGTTCTTCTGGGTCATAGTGTACAGTTGCTTCACTTTCAGGACTCTCTCCGGCAGCCATTCTCTTATGTGGTTGGTGATGTCCTGCAGGCTTCTCCAACCTGACGCAGGATCGTTGGCTGAGAAGCTGTTTTTTAGCTTCTCACTGTAGCCTGGCTACTCTGATCTCTTTTGTCAGCTTGTTTCTGTCCTGCTTGCCCTGATCCTTGCTCCCGCAGGCCTCCTCCTTGGCTTCGGTTTGGGTGTGAACCAGGGTTTGTTGCTGTTACATGTGCAGAAGGTCTTGGTCTGCACACACATATCCTCACAAAAACTGATGTAAGATGTCACAGTGTCAGTCAGTTCGTTGAGGTCTGTGGCTCCAGCTTCAAAAACACTCCAGTCTGTGCAGTCAAAGCCAGCCTGTAGCTCCAGCTTTGACTCCTCAGTCTACTTCCTTACAGTCCTTACTACAGGCTTAGAAGTTTTTAATTTGTGCATGTAGGTCGGGATGAGATGGAGCAGACTGATCAGAGAGCCCCAAAGCTGCATGGGGGACAGAGTGATAGGCGTCCTTTAAAACTGTAGTAGTGGTCCAGTGTGTTGGAGTCCCTGGTTTTAATGTTTACTCACGAACTGCTGGAAAGTTCGTGAGAGAGGTTTGCTCTGTTAAAATCCCCTTGGATGATGAACAGGGAGTCTGGCTGTTTTTTCTCCACGTCTGTTGCCTGGTCAGCTAGGTGTTGTAACGCCTCCATTAAACATGCCTGAGGTGAAATGTAAACACTGACCAGAACAAAAGAGGAAAACTCCTGTGGTGAATAAAACGATTTACGCCAGGGCCACACCGGACGCGGAAGCGCTTCGAATAGCCACAAAGTGAAGCTAGTTTCCTTTCGGTGCCCATGTTAACTGATTGTGTCATCCACATCGGCCGCATCGCGCAGCCCCGCGGCCGGCCCTGCAGCAATTGTTTTGGTGTCTATTTTCTGCGCGAGCCGGGCAGGAAGTCACACAGAGCAACAACAGCATCAGGCAAATTTCAAAATAAAACACCCCGTTTGGGGGGCGGCACAGTGGTATGGTGGTTAGCACTGTTGCCTCACAGCAAGAGGGTTGCCGGTTCGATCCCGGGTGTGGGAGCCCTTCTGTGCGGAGTTTGCATTCACTCCTCATGTCAGCATTGGTTCTCTCCGGGCACTCCGGCTTACTCCCACAGTCCAAAGACATGCAGATTGGGGACTAGGTTAATTGGTGTGAATGTGAGCATGAATGGTTGTTTATCTCTATGTGTCAGCCCTGCGATAGTCTGGCCTCCTGTCCAGGATGTACCCTGCCTCTCGCCCGATGTCAGCTGGGACCCGGCGACCCTCAAGAGGATGAAGCAGTTAGACAAATGTGATGTATATATGTGTGTGTTTATATACATATTAGTCAGTGGTATCTAAACAGAGCGCGAGAGAGATGAACACACACACCCACACCCACAAACGCACACACACACAAGAAAGAGAGAGAGACACACCCACACACACACACACACACACACACAGAGTGGGCCGGCTATAGGGGGTGGGGGTTGGGACACACACGCAAACAGAGAGAGATACCCATGATGGAAAAATAGCCCCAAATGTGATGGAGACAACAGCTGGGAGCAGAAGCGCTGGTCGACCGGCGTGGAGAAATGCGCGTCTGATGTGAACGGGCTCGCGTGAGAATTTCAGGGTAGTGTGGCCCCGGCGTTACAGTTAATGATGTGAGGGCTGCATGACATCTGTACACCAACCTTCGTTTATGGAGAAGCACGTTCTGCCTCCTTTCGTTTTCCCCAAGAGCTCCGTGGTGCAGTCCGCTCAGAAAAGTTGGAATCCCGGCAGTCGTAATGCCCTGTCCAGCATGTGTTCACTGAGCCAGGTTTCAGTGAAACACAGGGCAGCAGATCTGCTTAAGTCTGAGTTTTTATGAGTTAGGAGCAGCAACCTGTCCATCTTATTTGCCAGAGAGCGGACATTTTCCAGGTGTATAGACGGGAGTGGAGCGCGTAATCCCTGTTGCCGTCTCCAGCAAATCCCAAGGAGAGCCACTGCGCCTCCGACCAAAATCTCTGCAAAATTTGCTGGGTCAGAAACAATACAGTCAGTGGAGGACTGATCAATGTGTCAAAGTTCCTCTCTGGTGAAGGTGACCAGCGAGGGGGAGCAGTAAGCTCTGTTACATTCTCAGCCCATGACCTAGCCATCACAGACATCTATGTGTTTTCCTTGGTGATGCTTACTAGGGCTGTCAACGAATATTCTAAATTTGAATTTGGAAAAAAAAAGGACCTTCGAATGTGAAAATTGATATTCGATTGTGGAGAAAAAAAACAACAAAACACCACTGCAGCTGTCCTCTTTGCGAGTGGGCGTTGGCCTGGGCCAGCTGCTGAAACGATCGAGCCAGCCACAGAGCTGCGCGGTGTGGCGCAGCCGGTGTGGATGACACAATCGGTTAACCTGGGCGCCAAAAAGAACCGGCTTTGCTTCTCGGCACTTCGAGGCTATTCGCAGCGCTTCCATGGGCGGTGTGGCCTGACAGAGGGCGAGCGAGAGGTCCGCAGTCGTTTATAACGTAATGTTATAGATAATTGTTTTATGTGTTTTAATGTGTAGGTATGTAAATGTTTACAAAGACGTTAATGTTGAAATAAACATACCTACAAATACTTATGTTTCCTTGTATTAATACATACATATACAAGTATGTTTCCTTAGTATTAGTTTGCCCTCTTGTGGACATAATGCAAAAAAAAAAAAAAAAATTCGAATGGTTCAAACCTGTGAGTTATTTTTAGAAGGAATATTCGAACGGCATTTTTGAGCAATTTTGACAGCCCTAATGCTTACGCTACCTGTTTTCTTGTACAGTTAAAGGTTGGATATTTTGTCTGGCCAGAAGATCTGGCATATTTGTCTGAAGAACCTGTTGGGAAAGATTTAGACTCTCCTCTATAGTAGTCCATTTAGATACATATTCTTACCTGACAGGATGACCTACTCGACATTTATACTGATTGTAGTCCATTGTGGTAGATACTTTTACCTGACAGGATGATCTACTCCCCATTTATACAGGTATTAGTCTATTGTAATAGATATTTGTACGTGACAGGGTGACCTACTCCACATTTATTCAACAGAAGTCCATTCTGTTAAATATTTGTACCTGATAGAATGACCTACTCTACATTTTCACGGATAGTAGTCCATTCTGATAGATATTTGTACGTGACAGGATGACCCATTCCACTTTTTACAGATATGTCCATTCTGATAGACATTTGTACCTTACAAAATGACCTACTCTACATCCGTACAGATAGCAGTCATTCTGATAGATATTTGTCCCTGACAGAATGACCTCCATCCATCCATCCATTTTTGTCTGCTTATCCGGGGCCGGGTCGCAGGGGCAGCAGGCTGAGCAAAGTGCCCCAGACACCCCTCTCCCCAGCAACACTTTCCAGCTCCTCCTGGGGGACCCCGAGGTGTACCCAGACCAGATGAGATATGTAATCCCTCCAGCGTGTTCTAGGTCTGCCCCGAGGCCTCTTACCAGTGGGACGTGCATGGAACACCTCAAGCGAGAGGCACCCAGAATCAGATGCCCAAACCACCTTAACTGACCCCTTTTGACGTGAAGGAGCAGCGGCTCTACTCAGAGCTCCATCCGGATGTCCGAGCTCTTCTTTCTATCTCTAAGGCTGAGCCCAGCCACTCCACAGAGGAAACTCAATTTGGCTACTCGTATCCGCGATCTCATTCTTTTGGTCACTACCCAGAGCTCATGACCATATGTGAGGGTTGGGACATAGATAGACCAGTAAATCCAAAGCTTCCTCTACCAGCTCAGCTCCCTCTTCACCATGACGCCTGCATCACTGCGGAAGCCGTGCCAAACCGCCCATCCATCTCATGCCCCATTCTACGCTCACTCGTAAACAAGACCCCGAGATACTTGAACTTCCTCCCTTGAGGCAGTAACTCTCCCCCAACCTTGGAGAGGGCACCCCTTTCTGGCAGAGCACCATGGTCTCAGATTTGGAGGTGATGACTCTCAATCCAACCGCTTCACACTCAGCTGCAAACCGTCCCAGTGCATGCTGGAGGTCACGGCGTGATGAAGCCAACAGAACCACATCATCTGCAAAAAGCAGAGATGCAATTCTGAGGTCCCCAAACCGGACCCTTCTTCCCTCCGGCTGCGCCTCGAGATCCTGTCCATGAAAATCACCAACAGGATCAGTGACAAGGGACAACCTTGGCGGAGGCCAACACCCGCCGAGAGTGTGTTTGACTTTACACCAAGTATGCGGACACAGCTCCCACTTTGGTCATACAGGGACCGGATGGCTCATAGCAGCGAGCCTGGTACCCCATACTCCCGCAGGACCCCCCACAAGACCCCCCAAAGGAACACGGACGTAAGCCGTCTGTTATGACTTACATAGCTTAAATTACATGATTGATCGTTTAATTGATTGATTTGTAGTTAGGTGACATGATTAATGTATAATTCTTTGTTTATGTTAATTGAGATTGATATATTGATTATTATTTCCAGTGATTTCATGGTTAATAGTTAAAATGGAATCCAAATAATTGAATACATTAGGAATATGTTTCATTTCATTGTGTTAGACTACTAAGAGAACTACAAGACCCAGAAGGCTTTGCGCCTCAAAGACTGGAATGAGAACATGAACTTTAACTAGTTGGCAGCCGACTGTTTGCAAAAAGAAAAGTCGAGTGAATGTAGCACCTGTTGGTGGCCTTTAGATGAACACAGTTTTCTTATATAAGGAAGTTTTATTTTCTATCTGCCGCCTGGTCATTTTGAAGGTGCAGAAACCCGGGAAGACATGAGCCTTTTAGAAGAAAATGAAAACGAAGCTGTAGCTGCTAGCTCTGAATGGCCGAAGAGGGACGTCGGATTGAAATGGACGGAAAAGCGTCAAAAGCGGGGTACCATCAGATTGATGATTGACTTGGAAATGAACAAGTCAACTCCCGATGTCGAGAACCTGAGCACTTCAGTAGATGTGCTTGGTGTTAAAGGTGCGTTCACACTGGACCTGTTTTTTTTCCGCTAGAGACGAGTTTACATACAAAGTCAATGCAAACGGGCAATTGAGCGTATCGCCCGGGAGAAAAATCACTCGGGCTCTGAGCAACAGCGACAGAGCTTTTTTTCGCTCGTCGCTTGAGATGAGAAATCTCATCTGGAGCGGTATTTCGCTGGGTCCTGTCGCTTGCAGCTCAAAGCTGATTGGCTTCCGGAATCCCAGAATCCCGGGGGGTGCTTGACTGTCATGACATGTCAGCTTCATTGAAAGTATAGCTGCACATTAAAAGCAACAATAGATGCAAAAACACACAGAGACAATACATCTGTGATCAGTCCCCTAATTTAATTTTTTCAATCTTCTCCAATTTCTTGTTTTATTTTATGGAAGTGATCAATGTGCACTTGTCCTAGAGCCTTTTTACAAAAATGAAACTCACTACTCCTCTGAGCATTTATACCTCCGACCGCAATTATACATTTTGATACATACAGGCAGGCTATATGGCTACATATTGCAAAACTCTGTCAAAGTACACCAAGGCATACATTTTCGTTTCCAAATATTTATTTGAAAACAAAACCATTCATACGTTTAATAAAAAAACATTTTGTTAATAATAGAAAACGAATGTAATCTCAACAGTGACTGCGCCAGCCGGCGGGACTGCGGCGCTTGGAGGAGCGCTGTAATCCTGGCGAGCCTAGTATAAAGCACCACGGACAGCGCCAATGCATCTATCACTGTAGCTCAGACGCCCTGGTGCCTGAGTCAGAGCATGTGAGCGGAGTTGGAGCTGGAGCTGCCTCAACCATAGGTTATTGGTAGGAAGGAAAATGGCTGCTGAAAAAACTGTCACTATCAACTGCCTCCACGCACCGCAACGATCTGCCAGGCCGTCATATGTAACTTCATTGTTTATGCTGCCCGTGTGCTCAGAAGCACACAATGACTGCATTTGAGTAATTTCCAAGACGTTATGATAAAATAAAAAAATATTACAGACTACAGTGTAAAATAGGACTGACTTCTCCAATGTCTCATGTCAATTAATTAACACTATTTGTCGCTTTTTTTATAATGCCTTCCTTTCTTTCTTTCTTTTTTTGCTGCTGCTGCGCTCCTGCGCCATGTCTCCAGTTGAAAGTGGTGTTTGCTAAATACATTCTACAATAATAAATTAGATTAACATTTGGTCTATAATAATGTTTTTATATATTACGCATTTTCATGAAAAACATTAAGAATAAAAGAAATAAACACCAAAATAATTAGTGGAAACTTTTTTTTAAATTGATATTCCTCCTCTCTGATATACTAACACACATACACACAGACACACACGCACGCAGACACACGGCTGTGCGGTCACTGTACATTTGTTTTTTATTAATAACAAAATGTTTTTTTATTGACTGTATGAATGGTTTCGTTTTGAAATAAATATTTGGAAACGAAAATGCATGCTTTGGTGTACTTTGACAGAGTTTTGCAATATGTATAGCTACCTGTTTGTATCAAAATGTATAATTTTTGGCTGCTGCCGCAGTCGGAGGTATAAACGCTCAGACATATGTATTGTCTCTGTGTGTTTTTACATCTATTGTTGCTTTTAATTTCAGTTATACTTTTTAACTTTTGATGAAGCTGACATGTCATGACAGTCAAGCACCCCCCCGATTGCTTCAATGACGTCATCAAAGCGAAAAAGCAAGTCTGTTGATTTCTGCCACATTGACGAGCGATTGCAACTGAGCGATGAAGCGATATCAAAGGGGCGAACCGAGCAACAGCGGAAAAAAAACCAGGTCCGGTGTGAACGCACCTTAAGGAGGACAGTTAGTTTGAACTCGACCGTGTAATAGAACAGCTAACAGCTATGGATGATTTGGAGGCTGAGATCGGGACCACAGAAGAATACAGGGAGCAAGTGATCATGGTGAGATGCCGCATGCGACGCATGATAAGGAACAAAGAACTGATTCCACCGGCAGCACCGCATAGGGTGAGCAATTCTAACACAAATGACTCAACTAGATCACAGAGACAAACAGTAAAGCTACCCAGGTTGGTCATTGAGAAAAACAATGGAGAGGTCAGCAAGTGGCAGGACTTCTGGAGTCAGTATGAGACTGCCATTCACAACAGTGATGCACTGTGTAATAGATAGAAGTTCACTTATCTGAAAACCTATCTCACTGGACCAGCTGCAAGGGCCTTAGCAGGACGGTGTTATTCTACACCTTCTCCAAGTCCATAAAGCACATGTACACTGGATGGGCTAACTCTCACAACCTTGCAAGGGTAAAGAGCTGGTCCACTGTTCCACGGCCAGGACAGAATCCGCATTGCTCCTCCTGAACCCATGGTTTGACAATTGGTCGGAGCCTCCTTTCCAGCACCCTGGAGTAAACTTTACCCGGGAGGCTGAGCAGTGTGATACCCCGATAGCTGGAGCACCCTCTGGTCCCCTTTTTTGAAAATGGGGACCACCATCTCAGTCTGCCACTCTGCAGGCACCATAGCCGACCTCCATGTGACACTGAAAAGGCGTGTCAGCCAATCCAGAGGCTTCAGCATCTCAGGCCGAATCTCATCCACACCCGGCGCTTTGCCATCTGGGAGCTTTTTAACTACCGCAGCAACCTCTGCCAGGGATATGGGCAAGAGTTCCCCCCGAATCTTCAGGCTCTGCCTTGTTTGTGGTGGACGTTATGGTCAGCAGTTCTTCTTCTCTGCTGAGCACAGCCTGAGACAAGCCCTGCTTCCCCTTCCTGAGGCGTCTAACTGTCTGACACAACTTCCTAGAGGCCAACTGAAAGTCCTTCTCCATAGCCTCCCCGAACTCCTCCCACACCTGGGTTTTTGCTTCAGCAACTGCCACAGTTGCAGCCCTTCTGGCTAACCGGTACCTGTCTTCTGCCTCAAGAGACCCCTGGGCCAGCCAGACCCAAAAGGCCTCCTTCTTCAGCCTGTCGGGTTCTTCTGTTGCTGCCATGACAGGCACCAACAACCTTTTGACCACAACTCCTAGCAGCTGCCTCCACAATGGAGGCTTTGAACATGGACCACTCAGACTCCATGTCCCCAGCCTCCCAACATTCCCTGTTCACCCTCACTACATGTTTGGGTTTACCAGGTCTGTTCGGCAGCCTCCCCCGCCATCTGATCCACCTCACCGCCAGGTGGTGATCAGATGACAGCTCTGCTCCTCTCCTCACCCGAGCGTCCAAGACACATGGCCACAGATCTGATGATACAGCCACAAGGTCGATCATCAATCTTTGGCCAAGGGTGTTCTGGTACCAGGTACACTTATGAACTTCCCTGTGCTCGAACATGGTGTTCGTAATGGCCAGTCCATGACAAGTCCAATAACAAAACACCACTTTGGTTCAGATCAGGCTGGCTGTTCCTCCCAGTCACCCCCTCCAGGTTTCTCCTTCATTGCCCACGTGAGTGTTGAAGTCCCTCAGGGGAACTGTTGAGTCCCCAGCTGGCACCCCTTGCAGAACACTGCCAAGACACTCCAAGAAGGCCCGGTACTTTGCACTGTTTTTCAGTGCGTATGCACAAACAACAGTCAGAGACCTTCTCTTTGCGACCGGCAGTCACATCGAGGCCTCTGTTCACCAGTTATGTAGCTATTATCATTCTATTGGGGTAATTTGGATTGAAACTTGTTTCAATTTATGTGTATATATTAGGGCATTAATGACTTATCTGTCAATAAAGTCAAAGTCGAGTCGATAAGTCATTTGATGACGTCATCACATTGACACAGCGGAAGAAAGTGAAGTATCTCCACACATGTAATGTGTGTCTGTGAAGGCCCGAACATACTCGGGCGGAACGTATGCGGAACGGGCTCTGTGGACGTCCGCAAGCCCTGTGTGCGCAGAGCTCAAGGTCTGAACATACTTGGGCGTACTATAAGCAGGGCGGACTCCGCGAGCTTTGTCTGAGCTTTGCGCATACAGGGCTTGCGGACATCCGCTTTGAGTCCGTGTGGACCTCCGCAGACTCCTCTTCGCGCACCAGTGACTGCTCGGCATGTACCGAATTATTGGGCGCAGGATATTATTTTATTTTATTTTGTTTTATTCTAATTCCGTTTTTGCGAGCTAAACCATTTAAAATATCTAGTTCCCCGACAGACATAATTGAGTGACGGACCGAGTCCCGTAAATCTCCGCTTTCACTTTGTGCAGGGCATTCTTGCATTTTGACAACATGGCAAGTGAGCCTGACGAACCTGACCCACCCGCAAACCTTAACCCTTTAAGCGCCAAAGTCGCAAAATTGCAACAAGCAACATAGCTGAATAAAACAGGCTGTATCTATAAATGTGGTGCCGAATCTTGTTACTACTTTTCACCAGGAGATGGCGGACATGTGTGCTTGTAATCTGAGCAGCATTTGTGGGCGTGGTTCTATTCAAAGTTTTAGAGTAAAAAGAGTTTGTAAAACACACTCCGGCGCAGAGACGCGGCGGCGGAGCAGTGGTAGTAGTGCTGAGCGTAGCGAGAGCAGAGCAGAGTGAAAGAGTGTATTTTCATTTACTTACAATGCTGAGAGGTCGGTTTACCGTCGACGAAGTACTTCGTCAGGTACTGGCTGACTCCGATTCCGAGGAGGAAGACATGCAGTTGTCCAGTGAAGCCGAAACTGACGTTAGTAGTGACGGCGAGTCCGTGCGCCATAGTCCACAATCAGCACACAGTAAAGTGGATGCTTCACCTCACCGTGGCCGGGGTGGAAGTATTCCGCGAACACCAAGTAGGGGACGTGGTCGAGGTGGCAGGGGGGCTCATAACACCGCAAATAGCGGTGAATGTAGTGGGGATGAAAACAACCGCGGTGGTCGCGGCAGACGCAGTGGTCGCGGCAAACACACCGCAAATGGCAGCGGAGGTGGCGTTCACTGCCGCATCGTAAATCACGGCGGTGATGATAATGATAATGATGATGATGGCTGGCAGTTCTTGAGAGAAGAGGAAGAGTATCAAAGGGGGATCAGAAATTTTGATGAGCCTGTTGGTTATTGTGGAGACAATCTGACAAATTCTGAGCCCATTGATTTCATCTCTCTTTTTCTGAATGATGAATTCTGGAGCCTCATCACCAATGAAACAAACAGATATGCCCACCAGTTCCTTGAAGGGGAAATTTTGAAACCAAACTCCAGATTTCATGACTGGTATGATGTGACTGTCCCTGAAATGAAAGCTTTCATGTCACTTCACTTGTGCATGGGGCTTGTGGAAAAATCTGAAATTGAGGACTACTGGGCAGGTTTTTGGCCAACTTACACACCTGGATTTGGCAAAGTGATGGCGAGAAACAGATTTGAAAACATTCTTTCTTTCCTTCACTTTGTAAATAATGATGACCGCATTGAGAGGGGCCAGCCAGGTCATGATAGACTCTTCAAAGTGCGCCCCATAATTGATTTGATCATTCCTCGTTTTGCTGCTGTGTATGGTCCACTCAAGGAACTTTCATTGGATGAAATGACCATTGCATTCAAGGGAAGGTCAACCTTGAAACTGTACAACCCCAAAAAACCTGACAAATATGGCTATAAAGCATTTGTCTTGAGTGAGGCCAGCTCAGGTTATGTATTAGAGTGGTGCATGTACAATGGCAAAAGTACAAGTGATGAGGACAATTTAGGGGCAACACACCATATTGTCCATCAGCTGCTTGCCCAGCACACTGGGAAAGGGCATGAGGTGTACATGGACAGCTACTACACATCACCAGCCTTAGCTCGTGAGTTAACTGCTAAAGACACCGGAATGTGCGGGACAGTGAACTGCAACAGGAGAGGGATGCCAAAGTGGCTGAAACCATCCCAGTTGCCTCTGAGAAGGGGAGATGACCCAGTGTTCATGCGGCATGATAAACTGCTGGCTTGTGCTTGGCATGACACAAAGCGTCTCACTCTGTTGTCCACCATTCATGGCAACACAGTCACCCAAAAACGGATCCGGACAAAGGAAAATGTGACTGGGTTCCGTGAAATTTTGAAACCAGTGTGTGTGGACAGTTACAACTCCTTTATGGGAGGAGTTGATACATCCGATCAACGGATGAAAACATACCTGTTTCCACACAAATCCAGGAAATGTTACAACCGCATTTTTGATGCGGTTCTGAGCATCAGTGTGGTAAATGCGCACATCATTTACACACATTGTAGTCCTGGTCCACACAAACCACTGAAGGCCTTTACTCAGGACATTATAACATCTTGGCTTGAGGGCTTCTCCAAAAAGGAAAGCAAAAAAGGAGGACGGCCTTCAATGCAGCAGGCAGAAATGCCACAGAGGCTCACTGAACGACACTGGCTCTGCAACACAGACGAACGTCCAGATTGTGTTGTCTGTTCAGATCGCACCCGCCCGAAAGGCCGTTGCCAGACACAGTTCAGGTGCCGTCAGTGTGGAGTAGGTCTTTGTGCTGTGCCTTGCAATGAAAGATACCACATACTGAAAAACTACAAGCAGTGCCATCTTGATCATTGAAGGTCTTTGAAAATAATACAATTCCATATGGCCACCGACCAGTGCTAAAAGATTATACAAATTGGATCAGTGAACTTATTTCTATCCCAAATTTAGTTTCATACTAAAGATATTTCACATTGACTGTTGACAGTATTCCCTTATCTCAAACCGCTCTCAAACTACAGCCTTTTGAAATCTTTATAAGAAAATTGACATTTTCCAATATGGCCACCACCTGTTCATGTCACAATATGCAAATTAGATGACAATTTACTTCCAACCTCTGTCCTTTAGACCCTAACAGCTGATCAGGAAAAACTCCCCAAAAAAAACCCTTTACCGGTGAAAAAAAAAATGGTAGAAACCTCAGGGAGAGCAACTGAGGAGGGATCCCTCTTCCAGGATGACAGACGTGCAATAGATGTTTGAAATCTTGAAAACAGAAATGCATGTTTTCCAATATGGCCGCCACCTGGTGATGTCACAGTAATCAAATTAGATGACAAATCTACTTCCATCCCAAATTTTGGTTCATACTGAAGATATTTCTCATTTACAGTATGCCTTTATCTCAAACTACTTTGAAGTTATAGCCTTTTGAAATCTTGATATCAAAATTGTATATTTTCCAATATGGCCGCCACCTTGTGACGTCATAATATGCAAATTAGATGAATAATTTCACTTCCATCACAAACTTTGAGTCATACTGAACAATTTTCTCATTGACAGTATACCTTTATCTCAAAGTACTTTGAAGCTATAGCCTTTTGAAATCTTGATATCAAAATTGTATATTTTCTTGAAAAAACTCCGGCGCCTAAAGAGTTAAGTCCTCTGTTTGGGAACACTTTGGTTTCAGGGTAAAATACAAAGATGGAAATAAACAAGTTGTCAAGACAAAAGCAGTGTGCCGACACTGCAGAACAGCGGTCGGGTATGTACTTGGAAACACGTCTAACATGCTAACGCATCTAAAGCGACACCACCCGAGTTTGAACGTTAACCGGCACGACTAGAAAAAGCAATCTGGTGCAAACTATGATATCGTCATCGTTTAAAAAGAAAGAGCGTTTCCCTGACCATCGCGCTAAAGAAATAACCAACGCCATTGGAGTTGAGTAAAATTGTTTAAGCTGCACTTTAGATATATGCATGTTTTGTTTACTGCACTTTAACAAAGTGGGTAAGCTAAGTAAGTTCCTAGTAAAACTGAATCTGAGGAGGCTTTAAAACTGACCAGTTGCACTATACTTTTTATTTTAATTGAGTAAAACTGTTAAAGCAGAAATGTATATTTATATTTTTCATTCAAAAAATGTGTTAAAAAAACAGCAGGATTTTATTTTTCACTTTTATATTTCCATTTTCATTCAAACAATGTGAAAAAGCAGGATTTTATATATATATATTTGTTTCATTTAAAAATTGTGTAAAAACAGTTAACTGCTGTGGTGGTATGTTTTAGTAAGTTTACCAATAAGTAAAAGATATTTAATAGTTGTCTATTTTTTTCATTACTGTACCGAGAAAAAAAAATGAACCGTGACTTGTGTACCGAGGTACGTACCGAACCGAGATTTTTGTGTACTGTTACACCCCTAATATACAGTATATATATATATATATAGTTTACAATTTATTTGATTTATTATTTATTTAAAATGATTCTTATAAACTTACATTTTTTGATTGATAATAGTTAATTAAGTAAAATCATCACCATACAGTCAGTAGTAAAATCATGACTTATGCATCGGTCAGTGTTTTAAGAGGTCAGGTTGTGCAACAATTGAGGCTTGACAGTTTGCCTGCCCCAGTTAGCTGGAACTGCGATGAATTTCCTTTGTGGTTCCAGATCAACTGAAAATGTGTCAGACTAACTGAAACAAGCCTTGTGTATTTGGTTAACTCACTTCATGGAAAAGGCCAAATATGTAACTGTGAGAGAGCAGCAAGAAACAAAAGGAAGCAGATGATGTTGAAAACTGAACCTGGGTTTTGTCTTTCAGGTTCTGCACTATTTGACATTGCAGAAACCTGCAGATCTGACCTGCCATCTCCTGCCCTGTGTACTCCATGCTGCTGTTCTGAAGTTAAAGGAAGAAGGTGAGTCAAGATCGTTCTGTTGAAAATTTGTTAAAACATCAAACAGTAAAACGTATGGGTTCTCAGTACGAGCAAACCACTGTATCAATAAGACCAACACATAGTAATAAATCTGAAACAATTCAATATAGCAAAAGTTTTTGTAAACAAATTATTTTTACACTATAAAGGCAATTAGCACAAAAACAAAGAAAAAATATAGAACAATACACAGTTGGGGAAAAGAAAAGACAATTATGAGGTCATGAGCTGTCTAAAAAGTCAAGGCAAATTTTCCTAATTCAAAGTAGGAAATCACACACAATAATCACGGAAGATCTGTGTAATTGGCCAAATAAACACACCATTTTTTTCTACTGTTTTTCTCCCAGGTCTTTTTGAAGTTGTATGGAATAGGTCACCTGTTCCAGAAGATGCAAGTGTGCAGTGGGACAGTTTTTCTGGAGCCAGTATTTTGTAATGGCATTTTTACTTGCTGCCTGCAAGATCTTTAGTAGATAGGTTTCATCTTTTCTTAGTCCGTGAGGGATATGTCCAAGATAAAGGGATGTGAACGTTGTACTAATACTAAAACCCAAAGTCTTTGAAATGATTGTTACTTGTACTTCCTTCCAAAAAGTCTGAATAGAAGGACAAGACCAAAAAGTATGGGCAAGGTTGACCATGATTTCTCCACATTCCTTCCAGCAGTGTAGCTGGTTGCCAATTTGTTCAGTTGTGTTCTGTTTGAGTGTGATGAAAAAGCAGAAGTTGCTCCAGGTCCCGGAGTTAGTGGAGGTCGACTGTGTTTCCCAGACATTCAGCCACATGTCCTCAGTTATATCAGTGTCCAGCTCTTTTTCCCATCGTTGTTTCACGTAATCTGTAGTGTCCACATTCAGTATTCGTATAACTTGCTTATTCCTGTTGTAAATTTTACTGGTAGTTCTCATTGGGGGGGACACCAGGCACCGTTTGTTGGGACTGTGCCTCAACAAGGGCCTGACCTCATAATAGATCTCCAATTAAAGTATCAAATTGGTTATCTGAAATGATTAATGATTATTACTAATAATTATTAATTATGTTAAATAATGTGACTTGATTTACATTAAATCACCCCGTGGGGCACCATTCCCGATATCAGTCTCATTAAGTTTACTAAACTATCAATTTTGAATTTTGATAACAATAACCAAATTTAATAGTAAAGCCTGAAGGAGTTGGAGGAGTTGGCTGGATTCTGCTTGACCTCATGTTTGTTGCTGTAAGAAATCTGCTAGTGAAGTAAACTTAATCAAATGTAATGAAGACCGCCATACCTGAAGAACTAATTGCTGAAAATATGAAAAATTATACAATACAGTATAGCATATTGTATTGAACAGTATTTTACAGTGGGATATAACACCATACTTGCCAACTCTCCCGATTCACGCGGGAGACTCCCGATTTTTAACCCTATCTCCGGTGATGCTCCAGGTCAGTAATTTCTCCCACTAATCTCCCGATTTTACGGTGTAGGAAACAAGTAATATTGTGGGGGATATTTGTCGTAGTATCTGGCAACCCTGGCCTGCCTGCGCGTATGAGGCAAGCCGGTGACGTGACTCAGTCACTCGCTGGAGGCAGTGATACACCAAGTAGCATTGATACTGCCAGAAAAGAAGAAGAAGAAGAAGTTGCTCGCTGGTTCTGTCTTCCGCTCAGTTCAGCGCCCAGACAGAGATGGATAGAGAAAGAGAGACACCTGACACTCCTCCGAAGAAAAGAAAAATTGAAAACGAAAAAAAGAAATATGCTTCCAGATTCAACACAGCCTGGACTGAGATCTTACCCTGGGTTAGAGCCAGCCAGAGTAGTACCCACCACGCGTTTTGCAAGGCTTGCAGTGTTGATTTGCACAGTCAGTGGCACACAATTTTTAATTTGATGTGCAATAAATACTGCATACTAAATGCATTGCAGTGTAACCACCTTATCATTTAGCCTTCTGGTACCAGTTTCAACAATTAAAACTTTCATTTTTTCATTGTCCTCAATGGTAAACAGAATCATTTATTAAATATCAAAGAAACAACATTGTCAGAACAAGTTTCCTTCATCAGGTTTAAAATACGAGGCAAGAAATGACGACAATTATACGCACACCTGGCGAAGGAACCTTGTTCCTTGGGCCGATACACCAATGAAAAAAAATCTCCCTATTTTTCACAACCCAATGTTGGCAAGTATGTAACACATGGAGGATTTTTTTCATATTCTCCTAACCTTGACCACCTGCCTGCTGTCTATGACTCTAAAAACCTTGCCATTGTTTTTCGTCCTTCTCCTCTCCTCTGTCTCCCTTTTGACCCCCTTGCTAACAGAGTCGGTAGAAGACATTCCATCAGTCAGAAAAAACATTCAGCAAGCTGCAAGTCAAGCCAGCAAGCTGCTGCACCCCATCAACCATGACTACAAGAAGTTAGAGGTCAGTGACAGGAGGGAGTGTAAGGTAAACTCCAAACACTGCTCATTTTTAGAAGGATGAGACATCTCTCTCACTTTGTGTTCAGTCATTCCATTTAACTGCTATGAAATTTTATGCACTGGAGAAGTTGATTGTCCAACACAATTTGACAAATAGTTCAAAGCTGTTTAGGTGGCAGAGTTATACTTTTCAGGGAGATGAAATCAATTATAGTCTTCTCTCATTGACAGTTTTGTGTTTTCATTCTCTGAAAACAGACTGAAGGTGTTTCATAGTTTTGGTTCTGTATTCCAGCATATTGTATTTGAAAGGAAATAATTCATCAGGTTCATCAGTAAATTGTGTGTAGTATTCAGTGTTTTCTTGTTATAACTCTGCGCCAATGATAGTCATTGACGGAGGCATTACATTTTCAGGTTGTCCGTCTGATCTGAGAACCAGGTCCGGACAGTTACATTTTAGCTCTAATTATATTAAATATATTGTACTTTTCCAGTTGTTTCTGTGATTTATTGCATTTTGTATGACTTTAAATACTATTAAAAAGACTTTGAGCCAAAAAACCCCCCCAAAAAAACAAGCATTTGCATGTCAGCCTTGTTCTCATTGTTTAACTTCAAATCCACTTACAGACTGGACAAAAACTATACATAATCCTTATACATGTGTACCGCACTCTATTTGTTAATGTGTTGAAGTCAGAGCATGTGGTGATATTCCTCCAGCTTCTGTTCTGAGAGCATGCATTTTTCCATGTGTAGGATTTCATTAACCAGCTGATGGCTATGGAGACAGTCATCACCCGAGCTCGCTCGCTCAAGGCCAAGTTTGCAATTTGTGAGGGTGGTAAGGGAGAGGATACAGATGAGCTAGAGAAGTAAGTTACACATATTTTATTTTTGTCATTTATGCACATAGTAGGGGTGGAAAATACTAAAAATTTGGTGTTGATCTGACAATAAGTAATATGGGGCCAGAATCACTGATATTGATTCTGATACCAGTACTTTTTATTATTAAGAGTGGCTTATGTACTTTAACGCAGGAGGGAGCAGTGTGTAATGATTTATAAGGTAAATAATCATTTAACATTTAATTTTGACCAATTACAGTCTCGGAGTGTAACTGGTCAACTTCTGAAAGTCTAACATTAACCAATGCTTAAGATTTAATTAGACAAAAATATTAATTTCATTACTGTATACTAGGATATTCCTTCCCTGAGTGTTTCTGAACTGACTCTGCCAGTAAACTCACGTCTCTGTGTCGGGACTCTGGATGCTGAGGCATTTCCCTCGTCCCTTCCCCTCTGCTGCAGCTCCATAGTTTCTTCCCTTTTGTTCAGTCATCACTGTTATTATGTGTAGGATTAAACTTGTCAGGGTGTGTGTTGTGGTGTGCACAGACCAATCCTTGCATAGCACTTGTGACATGTGTACAGCCCTGATTTGAATTTAATGGCTAATAACTACAATAAACATTAAAACATTTGCTGACGTTATTTGGCTAAAGTTAAATCTAACCCACATAGCCTGAAAAAGCTGTCCGAAATTTGCTGGTGTTGACTGGGAAAATAGCTGAACTTAACACTGTTTACAGCACCTCTGTAGTGTTGTCAAAGCTGGGTAAGCAGTTGTATTTTTGGCATCATTGAGCAGAAATCCAATCATAATCTTTGAGCAGATTCAAGTGAAGTGAGAGAAGACTAGACTTCTGCTCCACCTCTTGGCTCTGTTTTCAGGCTTTAGAATATCAACTTCATCAACCTCCCCCTCGACAGGAGGTCACAAATCATTTCAGAGAGAAGGCATTCCTATTGGCTGCTCTACAAATGCAGACATTTTTGCACATCGCTTCAGTGAAAGCTGTATTCAGTGACAGAGAATCCTGCAGAAAAAGATGTTGTTCCAGAATTGGCAACAACTGCCTACACTGTAAATCAACCCCAGGAAATGAAAATGAAACCCAGTTTCAGTAATGAAAACAAAATGTTGCTGAAAGTTCAGCTGGAGTGAAAGGCTAAAGGCTGCTGCTTCAGGTACGCTAACATTGTGTCCCCTCCTCAATTCCCGCCACTACATACCAGTGGCCAACTTGTTTTTTTAGCATCTACTAGCAGTGGTGTGTGGTAGTGTTGTCGCGCTGATTGGTGTGCCATTTCATGCTGCATTTCTATTGGTTGGCTGTAGAGGTAGGTGATAACAGCAGTCACACTGTGAGATGGTCATCCCAAATTTCTGACACTGTCAGAATTTACATTCAGGCTGTCTTTGATTGCAAGACGGTGACATTGGCCATCCTTGAATCTTTCTCACTGAACAACTTAAGACCACCTTTTTAGTTTCTTTCACGTTGGTCATCTTTCGTCTGGGACAGCTGAAAAATCTTTGCAGTGAGTACCGGAATTTAGGCCTGGTGCTGTTGCTGGCCACCAGCCTGCTCTGACAACCAGCACTGGGGGGTTTAAACTTGGTGAATTTGAGCCCCCGAAGCCGGAAGTTGGGTCTAAGGAGCTTTTGCCTGCTCTTCTCCACAGTAGCGGGAAGCATGTTTTTACAATACTTCAAGTATTTAGAAATGTAGCTATTTCAAGGTACATAGATGTGACTGTTTGGCAGTACTCCTAATTGAGTCTGTGTGTAGTCAGAGATTTCCTAAATTAAAATTGATCAGTCATTTTCAGAATGTGTTTTTCTAGCAACCTAAAAACAAAGATTAAAGTAATTTCCCTCACAATTTAGTGGGATCCTTTCATTTATAATCTGCACAGATAACATGTTTTGTACCAACCTGTTGTCATTAAAAGATCATCAAATACCTGTGCTTTGTGACGCCACTTGGTGTCTCATGTTGATGTACAGGGCATCCTTAGTGTATCTATGTGATGCACAGTTGAAACACATTGTAATGTGGTTAATATTGTGACCATTGTGAAACGGTCTTGGTTAGGTTTAGGCAACTAAAGTACTTGGTTTAGTTTAAGTTTTAGGTTTTCGGTTTGTTACTTAGCGTAATGTTATGTGATGTAAATATGTAATTTTTATTGACTACAGTAGTGCCACTGGAATCATGATGTCTCTCTCCAGGTTTGTCAGCTCCCTGCTTGAAGAACCAGAGGTGGTGGTGGTTGGAGCTGGCCAGGGGCCAGCTGGTGGCATCATCCACAGGCTGTTTGTCAATGCTCAGAGGGTAAGCAGCCTCACTCTGGGTTCCTCTCTCCTGCTTCGTGTCACATTTTATCAGGGATGGTTATCTCTTTAAATGGTTATGCTAGCCTGTATCTTGAAAATACGACCAGGTATTGTAATATACGGAAAGATTTCCATGTGGCTAGGTTTCATTTCATGTTTGGAAATAGAAGCAAAATTGAAAGCTAATTACACAGATAGGTTGCTTCAACTGATCATCATCTCTGCATCATGGCTGTTTGTCTGACAGTGGTTTGATGACATCACCCTGCTCACAGCTTCAGAGACAGAGATTTGCATTTGAATCTTAGGACTGAGACTTTTTACATGCATCTGGTGCCTTGGAGCCAACTTTAAGTACAATTTAATTTCCCATGTACTTGAGGCTGGCATGTATAGTGTCTGTAGTAATGTAGTAATCCAAGTGAAACTGTGTAAATCATTAAATTATGTATTAGCTGCCAAAAAATACTGCTTGGTTGTCACCGTCAGTACAATTTCATAAACCTTTTAGAACATCATAATAAAAATTTGAATGAGCCTTCACATATAGGATGTGTTGTTGGAGCCTTCTGTCATCTTGCTCATAGATGAATGATCCCAGTCAGCTCCACACAGTGAAATGCATTGATCTTAAACTTCTTCCATACCTGTCCTCTGCCTGCTTGACTGACAGCTCAAACAGCACATACAAAAACGTGTTTATAAAACACATGGAATGCTCCTACTGTTCTCTTTTCTCGTTTTAAAAGGATAGTGCACCCAAAAATGAAAATTCAGCCACTATCTACTCACCCATATGCCGAGGGAGGCTCAGGTGAAGTTTTAGAGTCCTCACATCCCTTGCGGAGATGGGGCTAGCAACAAAACTCCACCTAATGGAGGCTGTGTTTTTTGGACATTTTAATCTGGGGCGCCCAGCCTCCATTAGGTGAAGTTTTTTTTGCTAGCCCCAAGCCCTCCGCAAGGGATGTGAGGACTGATTTTTGGGCCCTTACAAGTTTACAAGAGATTTTTTTTTTTCTGTGATGTCAGCCAGTGCTGGGAAATGGATTGTAACTATATGAAACATATCTGTATGTCTAAAGTAATATACACCAACTATAATAAAGTAAATCAATACAATACAAGAACGTAACATTACATTAAATAGTAATTTGCCCTGGGTCATCAGCCATATCTGCTGTGGATAATGTACTGTATGAAAGCAAGTTTTATTTATTACTGAGGAATTGTTGACTGTTGTATCTGCACAGCATGCATTCTCACATCCCTGACAAAGTCAACAACCAAACAACTGTCCAAGGGATATTTGTAATAAGCATCCTGTCGTCAAGAGTTAACAAAATAACTCCCCTTCAACATATTGTTTCTGCCTGAGTGCCATCTCCTGCATTAGGTTAAGAAAGCTCCAGAGTTCCCCTGTGTATCAGCAGATATAGGGACATTCCAGAATCAGCGAAGTGTGATAACTGCTGTTACTCCCGGACCTAAAAGTAAGACCAAAGTTGTGTCAACCTGTGGATTTTTGGCCAGTTAGGACTGATTTCCTAGTCTGAGACACTTGATAACGTCAGCCTCAAAACAGTTGTGTAGGCTGACAGAAACTAGCAGGGCTCCGACAATTTAGCGGGGAAACAAGGAATCAGCATTGCAGGCTCTGCTTCATTTGACATTCTTGTAGATTATTGCATTACAGAGGCTTAAAGGCTGAGAGTATAAGATTAAAGGGGGTTTTGTGGCATTGAGTAGTGAGGATTGCAGATTGCAACCAGCTGAAATTTCTCCTGGTTAGAATTCCTTCAATGTTCATTGTTTAGGAGCTGACTTATCCATAGAGATTCCGTCCTCTCCAAAACAAACAGATCAGATGATTTAAACCGGAAAACTGTTAGAGCTTTGATGTTAGAAAAAAAATGTGTTTTTCCGACACTGCTTGTCGCACAGCGGCTGCTAACTATGGTGGCTGACATGAAAATAAATGTCCCTATCTGAAGCCAGTGTTTGGTTTGTCTGTTCTGGGTTACTGTAGAAACATGGGAGTTCAACATGTCAAACGCTGTGAGTGAGGACTTGCTCACTATGTAGATAGAAATGGCTCATTCTAGGTTAATGAAAACACAGTGATTCATATATTCAGATAATTGTAAACTAATGAACAAATACTTATAGCTCAATCAGTCAATAAATCAAACATTTATTTGCCACATGGAATTATACGAGGTACAACTTCAGTGAAATGTGATTCCATCAGCTCCTTTAATTTGTTCACTGTAATTTAGTCCTTTTTTGCGTGTTCTTACATTGTTGGCTGTGCTTTATAATCAGGGGGCAGGCAACCTAAGCTGCCAGGACCCTATTGTTATCCTGCATGTTGTTGTCCTTCTTCTTCTTCTTTCTTCTTCTTCTTCCCAGGAAATCCTACTTCCCTTGCACGAAAAATCACCAAACTTTGCATAAAGGTCCAGTCCCATGCCAGATTGCCTCAGCTGCAAAAACAGGCCAATAGTCCTGATGGTGGCGCTACAGCAAGCCTCTAAAGTTCAAAATTTTGAAAATTCACAACAAATCAATCATATGTGCTACAGATTTGCAAAAATGTAGCCCCAATACTGAAGAAACTTTTGTACATTTAAACCTATTGCAAATTATGAAGTACATCACCATTAAACCTATCTCCTCCCACAATTTTTGCTCAGTTGACACCAAACTTGCTACAGAGCATCTTCAGACTGTCCTACACAAACGATCCACACAGATTTTTGATTTATTGAAAATTGAGCCACAGTGCATCACAATGTTTGACTGTAAACAGTATTGTAAACATATACTTGCAAATTCTTGCTAAATACATTTTCAATGTTCATTTAAAAAAAATGACAAAATTTTAGAGTCATGGTAGATGATGTTTGGAAAATATCAGAATTTTATCTCAAAAACTGAATTTTTTTTACAGCATTTTGAATTTCGCTCTCATGGGAACAATTGGAGTCAATGCAAAAACGGCATTTACAAACATCAGTTTTTCACTTATGGAGCCAATAAATCATTGTTAAAAACAAATTACCAACATCTCCATGCTGTCTAGATGCAATTTGTGTACTTTTGGATTTTTGTCTAAATAACTGAATTTTTGACAGCCGTTTTAAATCTGCTGTCTTGCACACAGGTGACTGGCTTAGTCAATTTGTGAAGCTACATGTGACATTTCCGTTTGCCAATTAGCTCAGTGAGATAGAGGATGGTTCTTGGTGTGAAGATTGTGAGTTAAGCCTCAGCGCGTGCAGCATTTCCATATGAGAAATCTACCCAAACTTTTCATAAAGGTCCAGTCCCATGCCAGATGTCCTCAACTGGAAACACAAGACAATAGTCCTGATGGTAGTGCTACAGCAAGCCTTTAAATTTCAAAACTTTGATAACTCATAATAAATCAACCATATGTGCTGCAGCTTTGGAACTTTCACTTTGAAATTTGCTTTTCCATGGCATGGATGGCTACTGTCTGGCACCCTGATGCTTGGCTTAATCAATTTGTGAAGCCACACATGAACTGTCACTTGCCAATTAGCTCAGTGAGATGGAAGACCTCAGTCTCAGAAGTTGTGAGTTCAAGCCTCAGCTAAGGCAGAACGGACATTCTAATGTGAAAGTCCTATGTTCAGGCGTCATGCTATGTGGATTAGAGACTACTTAGGTTAAAATAATTATGATCCAGGCAGTTTCGCGGAGAGACAAATGCTCCTTATCAACACTTTTCCCTGTTATCCCTTGTCCCTGTTTATTTGGCTTAGCTATCAGTCAATATGCAGTCTATCTAATCTCTATCCAGTAGCTACTTTTACATTTTAAAAAATGTTTTCATCTTTATCACCATGGATAATGTTGAGCTTTAAGCTAGATCAGGTCAGTTTGTTCATAATTGCTAGCAGTTAATGTTTAGTCTCGCTCACCAGACCTTTCTCAAGAAAAGAAAGGTCTGGCTGGGCCGATTCCCACTTTAAGATTGGAGAAAAAAATGCCCCGGCTGCTTTTATTTCTTTCAACCAATCACAATCGTTCTGGGTGGTGCCACAGCAACGGTGTGCTTGCATAAATATTGCCGGTGGGAAACAGGTTTTTGTATAAAACGGCCACAAACATATCACCTACAGGAAGCAAACCATGGCAGAAAAATGGCTACATCCCCGCAAGATCAAACACAGCAAAAATTAGTAAAAGACGATGATCCATGCAGCGAACTTCCGCCCACTCAGACTAGTTGTTATTCTTACTTTCTTGTTCTTGATTTTTTCTTTCATTTGTATATTGAGTCTGATCACTTCAGCCACCCATCCACAATTTGAAGGGCATGCCATAATTATATGATGTAACTTCTATGTTGTGATATGCTTTGTTTTAGTGTGTGTGTATTACATTTTTCACATGGGCTTTTACATATACCACACATTCAGTGTTTTATGATGAAATAGATTTTGACTTCTTATGAAAGGGACCATTGAGCTGCTGAATTAGTGCTGGTTCAGACATCAGTGTTTAACAATGTTACTGAAGCTACAGGGAACAGAATAACAAACATATTTATGAAAAAGAAACATCAGTATGGGATTTAGAAAGAGTAATTTGGCAAGTATCACCTATCCATTCTGAAAAGTAGCTTCTGTCCTAAAAACAGTTTTATCAATGAATTCCACCTAGGAGTTCGATGCTATAAAACTGGCTTTTTTCAGTTGTGGGATGAGCACCTCTTTGTGAGGAAAAACTGTTCTTCTTGTATAAGGTAGTGCAATGGCAAATTAAAAGTCTTAACCTTGGATCAAAGATCTTGAAAACATATATATGTCTTGAAAACATACACTATAAGGGAAGGTCTCCAGTTGTCTAAAATACCCAATGTGCCAATCTGGCATCCACAAACATCTCACTTTGTCTGACTAAAGGTCCAAAACCATGATAAAGCAAGATTTGAGGAGGATATCATCAAATCTGTGAAGGTAACTCCAACACTGATGCCTGAAACATCCAATCCATCATGAAATAGTTGTGGATTAATAATGTGTTTGACTTATTGATTTATTGACTAATCATTGCAGCTGTAGAATTCCTATAATGAGCTAGAAGAAGTTTTAAACATATATACCGCAGAGTTGTCTCTTGCTAATTAGCTCAGTGAGATAGAGCATAGTCTCTTATGCTTAGAATGCCACTTTTTTCATCTTCCTACACTCTGCTTGTTGCTCAGAATTGCCTAATTTTGCCTAAAATTGACCGGCCCGACCATTGCTGCACAGCAGCTATAATTGTCCATGTTTCCGGATGGTTCTGGTAATTCATGGTTTCTGGCTGTGGAATGATTTAACTGTCCACACATCCCAATCTTGACAGCCATATGGTCACTCCTCCCAAACATGTGCAGTGACTCCGCTCTGCGGCCACCTCTGAACGGTGTGTAGCAGTGATCCACAACAGGAAGAGGGCAGCACCTTACATTCACACAGACACACCGGTCTTTATTCACCATAAAGCACACGCCTTCTCTTCGTCTCTCCCAGAGTCCTCTGCTCTGTCAAATCGACACTAAGAAAAGAGCCTCCTGGTTGAATGATGCTGTCCAGGATTTAACCAAGTTTCAGTGAATTAAAGGATATTACAGTTCCCTATATCCTGTTGGAAACTGATGTTTGTTTCAGGATGCTAGTTCAGCTCATGTCTGTTTCTTCTCCATATTTCCTCGATGTTAACTGATGTTTACATTTGAAAACCTTGCCCTGGCTAGATAGCACCTAGCTAACTAGAAGTCAGCAGGAGGAGAGTTTACAGACTGCTGAGATGATTTCCTCATCCTGAGTGACTTGCAGCCACACTGTCCAATGACAACCACAAAAGCACCAGCAACACTTGCAAAATAGACATAAGAACATAGATTTAGTGAGGCGACTGGAGGCATCTGCACCTACGTCATTTTCCATTATTATATTCCATATCTTCCACTATATCCCTAAATCCTACACACTGGACCTTTAAGTCTCTTTGTCTGTAGTGAACATTATGATGTCTTAAGGCAAGATAGAGATGCTTGTTGAAAATTGCTGCATGTTGCATATCTCACACTGTCTTCAATTTTTTAATGAAGACAGTGGAATCCTCCTCAAACCAATGACTCTACACAACACATTGAGGGTGCTCGGAGTTCATATTTTTTCAAATGTAGGTTGTGAGATATTTCTGATACAAAATAATTTGACTTATTATGTAATAGTATTGGCTTTGTGGCACCCAGTGAAAACATCTGAAGAGACATTATGGTAGACAGTCATACTGTAACATGCTGTTCACATGGTAAATACTCTGAAATATACTCTGAATACTCTGAAATTCTCTGAAACATTCTGGCTATCATTTCTAAATGCTATGGATGGCTCTTAATTTTACATTTATGGAACATCACATAGCCAAATTGTTTGAGTGCAACTTTGCACATGTTTAAGTTGAAGCTACAGTTATACACAACTTCCTCAGTCAAGTTGGTGCTTTCAGCAGTTTTTTCACAGACTTGTGGCTGACTCATCAGTCTCTTTACCCCATTATTGCTTTTACTTTTCGTTTTCCATAAATGTGCTATATATGCTATAAATGCTGATACTGTAGGACACACTGTGTATCGGGATATGTTTTTATTAGCTTGGCATTAAAAATCTAAATAAAGGGATATGCAGGTAATTGTACTTTATATTTCTAGGGCCACTATCTTTTTCCTGAGCTCTCAGCTGCATCTGATCGTCTTCAGTAGAACCCACTTTCAAATTAGTTTACAAGGTCAAGAATGAACTTCAAGTCCGGGTAAATCAAAAATAAATATGTGTAATGAGTTTGTCACACCACAGCAACATGTGTCATCAAGCACCCAGCCACATTTGAATGATTAAAAAAGTCGCCAAATTTGTAAAATTACTTTCAAAATTTTCAACAAATAGGCAATATTCTCTGCTCTGAGATGCTGTGGGCATGTCTGCATAATGCGCTGAAGCCAAGCCCACTCACAGGAAAGCTGCAGCCTCTTTAAATTTGTAGCACTACAATAGATGCTCCATCCAGTAGCCTTATAGGATTTATACAGCAAATTCAGAGCAAGTCATCTCCTATAAATATCTAGGAGTACAGATCGATAGGGATATGAGCTGGCACCCACATGTGCAAAATGTCTGTGCAAAGATACATCAGCGCATGCACTTCCTACAGAGATTAAGACTGTTTGGGGTCAATAGGAACATAATGATGATCTTTTACAATGCTAGTATTCTGTCTGTGTTAAGATATGGTATGTCCAGCTGGTTTGGAAACCTGACTGTAAAATTTAAATCCCAAATTGCTAGGTTGATTAATATGGCAGGGAAGATTATGGGTGTGTCCACACCCCTGACCACCCCTCAAGCCTTTTTCAAACAATCAGTGATAAGACAAGCTCATAAAATTGTATGTGATCATGACCATGTGCTGAATCCTGAATATGAGTTATTGCATTTGGGTAGAAGGTACAGAGTACCACGCTGCAGGTATAACAGGTACAAGAACTTGTTTATTTATAGTGTGTATGACATACATATATTATATATTATATATTATGTATTTAATTTGATGCTCCGAGGCTAACTGGGTGAGTATGTGTTGTAACGTGTTTGTTTTTTTGTTTTGTTTTTTTTAATGTTGGTAACTACAGTTGTGGTCAAAAGTTTACATACACTTGTAAAGAACATAATGTCATGGCTCTCTTGAATTTCCAGTTATTTCTACAACTCTGATTTTTCTCTGATAGAGTGATTGGAACAGATACTTCTTTGTCACAAAAAACGTTCATGAAGTTTGGTTCTTTTATGACTTTAGTATGGGCTAACTGAAAAAGTGACCAAATCTGCTGGGTCAAAAATATACATACAGCAACATGAATTTGCAATTTTGGTGACTCAGAAAGTTGTGTCAATGAAATGAGCTTCATAGCATGACCTCTTAACCTCTTTTGAGTGATTATAAGTGACTACAGCTGGTGACTTCTCTGAGGACATTTAAATAGGGCCCATTGGATACGAACACCCACAAACGCTACAATGGGGAAGTCAAAGGAGCTCAGCACAGATCTGAAAAAGCGAATCATTGACTTGAACAAGTCAGGAAAGTCACTTGGAGCCATTTCAAAGCAGCTGCAGGTCCCAAGAGCCACAGTGCTAACAATTGTTTGTAAGTATATAGTGCATGGCACTGTTTTGTCACTGCCACAATCAGGAAGGAAATGCAAGCTATCACCTGCTGCTGAAAGAAAATTGGTCAGGAGGGTGAAGAGTCAACCGAGAACCACCAAAAAGCAGATCTGCCAATAATTAGAAGCTGCTGGAACACAGGTGTCATTGTCCACAGTCAAGCGTGTTTTGCATCGCCATGGACTGAGAGGCTGCCGTGCAAGAAGGAAGCCCTTACTCCAAAAGCGGCACCTTAAGGCTCGACTGAAGTTTGCTGCTGATCACATGGACAAAGATAAGACCTTCTGGAGCAAAGTTCTGTGGTCAGATGAAACAAAAATTGAGCTGTTTGGCCATAATGCCCAGCAATATGTTTGGAGGAGAAAAGGTGAGGCCTTTAACCCCAAGAACACCATGCCTACCGTCAAGCACGGCGGTGGTAGTATTATGCTCTGGGGCTGTTTTGCTGCCAATGGAACTGGTGCTTTACAGAGAGTAAATGGGATAATGAAGAAGGAGGATTACCTTCAAATTCTTCAAGATAATCTAAAATCATCAGCCTGAAGGTTGGGTCTTGGGCGCAGTTGGGTGTTCCAACAGGACAATGACCCCAAACACACATCAAAAATGGTAATGGGATGGCTAAATCAGGCTAGAATTAAGGTTTTAGAATGGCCTTCCCAAAGTCCTGACTTAAACCCCATTGAGAACATCTGGACAATGCTGAAGAAACGAGTCCATGTCAGAAAGCCTACAAATTTAACTGAACTGCACCAATTCTGTCAAGAAGAGTGGTCAAAGATTCAACCAGAAGCTTGTGGACGGCTACCAAAAGCACCTAATTGAAGTGAAAATGGCCAAGGGACATGTCACCAAATATTAGCATTGCTGTATGTATATTTTTGACCCAGCAGATTTGGTCACTTTTTCAGTTAACCCATAATAAAGTCATAAAATAACCAAACTTCATGAATGTTTTTTGTGACAAAGAAGTATCTGTTCCAATCCCTCTATCAGAGAAAAATTAGAGTTGTAGAAATAACTGGAAACTCAAGAGAGCTATGACATTATGTTCTTTGCAAGTGTTTGTAAACTTTTGACCACAACTGTACATGTTGATTGTATGTATGTGTATGCTGACCCCTAGCTCCACGACAAATTTCTCTAAGGAGACCAATAAATGAACTGAACTGAACTGAGCCAGAGGAAATTGACCTGTTTTTGGTTTCCAGTTAAAGTTACATTTCTGAAATTGAGAGAATCTAGAGTGCTTTTGCTTTGGGAACAAAATAGTCACCCAGGCCCAGTTCTGATGCTGTTCATTGATTCCAGCTTTTTCTTATTCTTGACATATTATGTCAGCAAAAAGAAATCAAAATTGTTCAAAGCAGAAACCTCCAATATGGAAGTGCTTCCACTCTGGTGTCCACACCTAATTTGGAACCTTTCGGAGCATTTCGACCAAAAATAAATTGGTTCAAAACCCAAAAAGCTGGTTCTCAGCTGGAACCAAACAATACCAGGTTTTTCTTAATATGAAGTTAGTGAACGTGTCATATTCAAATAGTTTGAAAGAGAGGATGGAGAAGGCAACAATGGAGATAGTCGAGAGGAACTGTCAGAAGAAAAAGTGCAGTGATCTCACTAATAGTTGGTCCATGTTTGTTTTTCGGGCAGTGTTTGCGACATGGTTGCGCATTCACAATTCTCTTCTGCTCTCTGTATTGTGCACGGTGGAGTTCCACCCAGATACACACACACACACACAAACACAGACAGTTGCGCCCATACAGGTGAGAACACTAGAGCACAGCTTGGTCGGGTTCAGTCAGGGCTGAAGTTATAACTGTCTCGAATCCGAGACAGTTATAACTGAGCCCCGACCGAACCCGACAGACTTTCTGATTTCTAAGTCCGACCCAAGCCTGATGCAATTTGTTACCTTACATAGTTATTATTATGGACAGTTTGTGAATGACCATCACAAGGCTATGAGAGGCCCTTTGAGACATAATTCATACTTGGTTTCACATGTAACATCATTCTCTCATACATACACCACTATACTCTTACACAAACACTACTATACCCTCTTACATGCACAATCATACTCTTATACATACACCACTATACTCTTACACAAACACTACTATACCCTCTTACATGCACAATCATACTCTTATACATACACCACTATACCCTTACATAAACACTACTATACCCTCTTACATGCACTCTTATACATACACCACTATAGTCTTACACAAACACTACTTTACCCTCTTATATTTATCATCATGTTTTCTTTTATTTACTGTCATACTCAGTGTAACAGAGGATAATATTATATGTATGTAAGTATGATAGTATGTACATGAAAGTAACTGTATGTAAAACAAAGTTCTAATATATGTATAAGAGAATAATATTATATTTGAAACAAAATAATAGCATATGTAAGAGGAATTAGTTGTACATGTGAATGCAAATAATCATGTGTAAGGAACAAAATGACAGTGAATGTAAGACAGAATGATAGGGTATGTGAATGAGAATAGTTGTTCGTGTGAGAGAGTTTGATTGAAACGGAAATAAGACTGAATTCTCAATTCCTGATTGGTTATTTTTGATGAAGCAAGAAGAAGGCCCGCCTTCCCAATCATAATATGAAAAGATGGCGGACCTTGAGCAACTCAGTGAAGCTTTTGGCCTCTGACTGTCCACACAGGCCACTGAGCAGAGCGGAGCACCCATGGAGGCTCGTGCACTGCAGTGCTTCACCGCCTGGACACACCGGACGCGGAACCGAAGTGCAGCGTCCAGCAGCAGAGGCAGTGTTCAGTCGGCGCCCTTGACTGTCCACACACTGAATGAATAGGGCATATTGTTCTGACCATTTTATTTATGGCTGAAGTCTCGGTTACACAAAATTAAAAATTGTAATAAAGTGATTAGGGTATTGAAAAATGTGTTCGGTTTTGCATTGTTGTGTTATTTTAAATTATAAACACGGTATTTTTTCCTCACGTTCCACGGTGCGTGCTTTTATTTTGAAAATTGGCCGGATTCTCTCATCTTTTCTGTGTCCGACTTCCTGTTTGGTACGATCCGCTCTATCCAGCTTGACAGAAGCGCTCGAGGCTCGCGTGAAAAATAGACCACACGCCGAACTGAAGCGCTGCAGTGTGCGAGCCTCTTCTCGCGTCATCAAAAATAACCAATCAGGAACTGAGAATTCAGTGTTATTTCCGTTTCAATCAAACCCCCATTCCGTTTCAATCAAACTCTCTCACACAAACAACTATTCTCATTCACGTTTTACATATACTGTTACTTTCATGTACATACTGTCCTACTTACATACATATAATATTATCCTCTGTTACACTAAGAGTATGACAGTAAATAAAAGAAAACATGATGATAAATATAAGAGGGTATAGTAGTGTTCGTGTAAGAGTATAGTGGTGTATGTATGACAGTATGATTGTGCATGTAAGAGGGTATAGTAGTGTTTGTGTAAGAGTATAGTGGTGTTTGTGTGAGAGTATGATTGTGCATGTAAGAGGGTATAGTAGTGTTTGTGTAAGAGTATAGTGGTGTATGTATGAGAGTATGATGTTACATGTGAAACCAAGTATGAATACGCACAGTCAAACATGCCACTCGCACAGCAGCACAGCACTGTCCACCTCACTCAATTGGAGTAGAGCCTGTGTTGCGTTCAGACGTTGTCGTGTAAATAACAAATTCCTGCACTCTGCACTGTGCAGCACTTTCTGTTGATTACACATCCTTGATTACATTGGTTCCCCTCAAAACTGTTGAAAATGCAGGCTGGTTCACTAAATAGCACTAAAGTTCCACGGAGACCTGAAAGGGACCAGTTCAAGAACCACAGCTAATTTGGTGGTAAAGGGATATCAGTTTAACTGTAATATTGTCATGCAGTTCACAGCTTATCAATTTCCATTCTACATTAATGTGCAACTACTGCTCCTTAGCATTACAATATAGAGTATATGCATGGGTATGCTTGTGTGGTAATGGGCAGTCAAACAGACACAAATATGTGCTTTTTCTTTTTTTGTTGTCCATCCGACTATATTTTTGTGTTGTTTCTTCCTCTGCTGCTTACGTCAAGCTGGCTGACTTCACCAGTGACGAGGTAACCATGAGTAATGAGACTTTTTCTTCCAACAACCAGTATACCCCTACCCCTCTAGATTCCCTCAGTAACATTCCAACAGCAAACACACAGACTTACACAAGTTCACACCCAGAGTTTTGGACCCTAATGTTAACTTATCATGCAAACGTACATGCAGTACATGTGAATATTCATTGGGTACTAGAAGTCCTGCATGAGTCCATTGCCAACCAAGCACACACAGACACATATGCATAGCCACTTTCTCCTTTAAAACCCCAATCAGTTTCTTAGATGACAACACCTAGAATAAATTAAACCCCATAACAACCTTTCTTAAGCACAAACAGACCTTTTTCATACAAATCTTAACAGAAATCTGTGTATTTTATCTTCATTTTCTTTCATATTTGTCCAATGTGACCTGCTTTCACAGCAGGGAATTTTTGATGACATGGAGGTTTGCACTGCAAAATATTATAATTGTTGTAGTTTTAGTCTTACTGTTCTTGTGTCACACTTATAGAAAGCTGTTGTTTGATGTCCTGTAGCTCCCGCCTAGCTACTTTGTGTCTTAGCACTCTTCCTAATTAACACACCCCCACCACAATAAATAGATAGGCACATAGAACCAAATCACTCAAAGTCACTCCACTCCTCTCCCCTCCTCTCCACTCCCTTTACTGTCCTTAGATTTAGGAGAGATATTGGTATATGTATTCAGCTTCCCTTTTCCTTCCTCCTCTAGAGAAGCCTGGACCAGGGGAAGAGTTTCTTGGCTAAGCCGCTTTTCCACTGCGCGCGCACACGCACACACACACACACACACACAAAAACAAACAGACAGACAAACAAACCAAAAAAACCTGCTAACACCCCCTATCATCTGGCTTTTTAATGTGATGGGAAAGATTACAGTTGGCATTCACAACTGGCTCCAGCTGTGATTGGCATTGATGAAAACACAACACCCAGGTGAATGCACAAATGTTAGCCCCTTAACCGGTGAGATGCAGTGACGAACCCACCAACCTACCATCCATCTCCCCCCAAGCAGCACTTAAACATTGTTCCAAATTAGTCTGTACTTAGTTTGAAAGGGAGACTGAATATGTAAGAGATATATAATAACAAGTAACCAACGGAAAGTTTTCACATGCCTTCATACTGCTTTCTATGGTTTTACTAACCTGTTTTCCAGCCTGTCCATATATCTAATGTGACTGGATTTTCAAAAGCGCCAGATGGTAACAGGAGTATACCAGGGGCCAGACAAAGCTGAATTTTCAAAATAAAAGCCCCTAGATGATTATTTAATCAAATTTAAAGCTTTTTTTTTTTCAAATTCTCAGTTGTACTGAGTTACTATATATACACATACAAATACATATATATTATATACATATATATTTATATACATGTATATACAGTACAGTCCAAAAGTTTGGACACACCTTCTCATTCAATGCTTTTTCTTTATTTTCATGACTATTTACATTGTAGATTCTCACTGAAGGCATCAAAACTATGAATGAACACATGTGGAGTTATGTACTTAACAAAAAAAGGTGAAATAACTGAAAGCATGTTTTATATTCTAGTTTCTTCAAAATAGCCACTCTTTGCTCTGATTACTGCTTTGCACACTCTTGGCATTCTCTCCATGAGCTTCAAGAGGTAGTCACCTGAAATGGTTTTCCAACAGTCTTGAAGGAGTTCCCAGAGGTGTTTAGCACTTGTTGGCCCCTTTGCCTTCACTCTGCGGTCCAGCTCACCCCAAACCATCTCGATTGGGTTCAGGTCCGGTGACCGTGGAGGCCGGGTCATCTGCCGCAGCACTCCATCACTCTCCTTCTTGGTCAAATAGCCCTTACACAGCCTGGAGGTGTGTTTGGGGTCATTGTCCTGTTGAAAAATAAATGATCGTCCAACTAAACACAAACCGGATGGGATGGCATGTCGCTGCAGGATGCTGTGGTAGCCATGCTGGTTCAGTGTGCCTTCAATTTTGAATAAATCCCCAACAGTGTCACCAGCAAAACACCCCCACACCATCACACCTCCTCCTCCATGCTTCACAGTGGGAACCAGGCATGTGGAATCCATCCGTTCACCCTTTCTGCATCTCACAAAGACACGGCGGTTGGAACCGAAGATCTCAAATTTGGACTCATCAGACCAAAGCACAGATTTCCACTGGTCTAATGTCCATTCCTTGTGTTTCTAGGCCCAAACAAATCTCTTCTGCTTGTTGCCTCTCCTTAGCAGTGGTTTTCTAGCAGCTATTTGACCATGAAGGCCTGATTCACGCAGTCTCCTCATAACAGTTGTTCTAGAGATGGGTCTGCTGCTCGAACTCTGTGTGGCATTCATCTGGTCTCTGATCTGAGCTGCTGTTAACTTGCGATTTCTGAGGCTGGTGGCTCGGATGAACTTATCCTCAGAAGCAGAGGTGACTCTTGGTCTTCCTTTCCTGGGTCGGTCCTCATATGTGCCAGTTTCGTTGTAGCGCTTGATGGTTTTTGCGACTCCACTTGGGGACACATTTCAAGTTTTTGCAATTTTCCGGACTGACTGACCTTCATTTCTTAAAGTAATGATGGCCACTCGTTTTTCTTTAGTTAGCTGATTGGTTCTTGCCATAATATGAATTTTAACAGTTGTCCAATAGGGCTGTCGGCTGTGTATTAAGCTGACTTCTGCACAACACAACTGATGGTCCCAACCCCATTGATAAAGCAAGAAATTCCATTAATTAACCCTGATAAGGCACACCTGTGAAGTGGAAACCATTTCAGGTGACTATCTCTTGAAGCTCATCGAGAGAATGCCAAGAGTGTGCAAAGCAGTAATCAGAGCAAAGGGTGGCTATTTTGAAGAAACTAGAATATAAAACATGTTTTCAGTTATTTCAACTTTTTTGTTAAGTACATAACTCCACATGTGTTCATTCATAGTTTTGATGCCTTCAGTGAGAATCTACAATGTAAATAGTCATGAAAATAAAGAAAACGCATTGAATGAGAAGGTGTGTCCAAACTTTTGGCCTGTACTGTATACATATATGTATGTATGTGTGTGTGTCTGTGTGTATACATATATATATATATGTGTGTATATATATATACGTATATATATATAGAAATTATGAAAAAAACACAATGTTAGCTAAATTTAAACTGCTTCAATATTTAGTTAAATGTAAATGGGTGACATCGCTAAATGTAAAAGATAAGGTAATGGGTAAAATATCCAGCTTCTGCCACTCAAAAGAAGTGGAAAAAAGCAGAGTCATAGCAGAAATGTCTTTAAAGGGCTGACCAGTTTGACGTTTGAATGGTTTTTGTACCTGAAAGTGTGCAGATGTCAGAAATTCAAAGTGGGATAGATAAAAGGTGTGTGTGTGTGTGTGTGTGTGTGTGTGTGTGTGTGTTTGTATTTAAACCAATAAGTTTAAAATCCAGACAGAATATTCAAAAGGTGACAGTTGAAGGAAGTCAAAGTGTTGCAACACAAACTTACTGGCTTTGGTCTTTCATTAATTTGTTGAATTAAAAAACTGCAAGTTTATTCATTGTGAAAATGTAAATTTGAGCTAGCTTACGTGTGATTTTTACCATAAACTGGTGTGTCAGGCTCCACTTTTTCAACCTACATACAGACCTCTTCAGCATCTTCTCTGTCTAACTTTTCATTGCAGTTGAGTAACATTTCACCCTTTGTCCCCCCTTAGGCTGCTCTCCTGGCACCACTGGATGAAGACTTGGGGCAAGACAGAAAGACGACTTTAGGAAGCAATAAAGTGCCTGACTTCCCTCCTCCTGCAGGCAGAGAAATTGTGTTGCGTACATGTGTTCCTCGGCCAGCACCATACTCCAAAGCTCTGCCTCAGCGGCTATTCTGTGTGTTGATGAGGGAGGAGTTCAGGCTGGCAGGGGCCTTCTCTTCAGACACTAATTTCTTCTAAGACCAAAAGCCTATCACACAATATTTGATCTGAAAACATGTTCCATTTGCTCACTCCCTTGAAACCAGAACTTGAAGAGCAATGAAAGACGGAGGGTTGCACATTAAAAAAATGATTCTCTGTTGGTTAATGAGTTTGTTTGTGGGTACAAATGCTTGTGCAGTGAATGTTTTTATGGCATAACATATCTGTGTTGGTTATGTATCTCCAGCCAACACCCTAATGAGCATTGCTATCTGAAATGAGAGAGATCACTTTATATAACTTTAGTTGGTCCTTATGGCATTGCAAAAAGGGTAAAAATTCCCAGCATCACACAGGCAAGGGGCACATTTAGATTTATTGTACTACAGACTGCTGTAATTTCACTGTGCACAATGGCAAATATCAAGCAGTTTTGATGTAGAAGCAATTTAAAATGAAGTGTTACCAAATGTAATCTGTTCATGAGTGGGCAACTTAAAACTGAGCTAAAAGATGCAAGTGCTGTAGTTACACGCGAAAGGGATGAGAGTAAAATCTTTTCATCCTCACATTGGTGATGCACTGCACCCTCATCGATATCACACAGACACATTTTTTCCTCTCACCTCTGGCCTTGCCAAAACACCATAACCACTGTTTTTCACATAAGATGTTGCTCTGTTGTTGTAGCGTAACTAAGTAAAAGAAACTATCAAAATGACATTATTTTGCAATTTTCCTATAACTGACCACATGCTAAGTGATAGCATAACTTCATACCATTATTCTCTCCTTGTGTTGTGCACAGAATGGGTTTATTGATCCTGCTTGTTAATGTGCTATTTGCAGTTCGGCGCTAGGTCATAGGCTTGAAAAGTTGCTGATACCTAACAGGAGGGTTCTAGACAGGAATGCTTGTTGAAAATACACGAGTGCAATTGCACAGCAGTCAATCCTGCTCTGAATTACAATTACATACTTAATGTTAGAAAAATATCGCTTTACTTATCACAGCAGAAGACAGTGTGATCATTCTTAAGTTTGCTTTCATTTAAATGAAAAATAGTTCTATCATGTGAACCAATGCTTTGTAGGTGTAATACTGATATACATTAACAAGTGATTGATTAACAAGTGATGTGTCAAGTTGTTTGTTTTCATGTGCAATATGTGTACAGTAAATGTCGGTTCAAAAAGTCCTCTGATCTAAAAATAAACACTGTTCTGCCATATTCAGTAATTCTGGCTTGGCCATGGGCATCATCAGTACTTGACAGTGTTATAAATGGGGAGGCTAGTTAGGAGTCATATTCTTTTTTGCACCATTTGTAACAGATAGATTTATGTACAGATGCAAAGGGGGTGGATTGTGTGTGCCTCCTATTTGGCTTACATGACTCCTCTATAGTGAGAGAGCTGCATAAAGAAGGCATTGTACAAATGGTTCAGGCATGTCAGTGGTAAATGACAATGTATTCTGACATGCTGGAGATAAACAGTAAAGGTAAATGAAAAAGTTGATCTACAGTTGCAGAGCAGAGGAGGAAAATCTCACCCATCCCAACAAAGACCAGGAGACAACAGGAAATAGAGTGTTGGGTCAAACATCAAAGCAGGATCTCAAAGCTTACCTCAAAGCAATCCACACAGACAGACATTGGTGTGAACAGATCAGCCATCCGTGCAATACATTCTTACATAGACAATACATAGAAGGTGCTTGTGATTGGGAAATGCAAGTAGATTTAGGGGGGAAAGCTTGTTGTTCCCCAGGAAATAGTTCGTACCAAGCAGAGGCCTGACATAGTGTTGTGGTTAGTGAGTCAACGGATAGTTTGTTTCATTGAGCTGACAGTTCCTTTGGAAGACTCAGTGGAAGAAGCCTATGAAAGAAAAAAGCTTAGATATGCAGACTTAGGAGCAGAAGCTGAACAGCGAGGATGGAAAACTAGGATTTGTCCAGTGGAAGTGGGGTGTAGGGGATTCATAGCAAGATCAGCTGTCTCGCTACTGGGGGAACTTGGAGTGTGGGGACAGAGTTTGAAGAAGACAGTGAAGGAAATGTCAGATGAAGCAGCCAGAGCAAGCCAATGGTTCTGGAAGAGAAGAAATAATGTCAGCTGGGGGCCAGCAGGTGGAACTACTAAGCAGGGTACATAACTCCTTGAGATCAGGTGGAGAGATCCACTTCCTCTCAGGAGAAATCCATGAAGAGGAAGGTTATTTAAGTGTGGGAGTGGCCTATTTGAATCCCTTTTGTTTGAGATCATGCTGCAAGGTGAGTGTGTTTGCTGATCCTGTGAGTTAATGAAAAGCTGTGTGTCGAAGCAAAAGTCAAGGTCTAGAGCCGTGCCAGAAAGCTCGCAACCTCGCTTTTTTCTTCTCGAACAGACTTTCTTTGTCTTCTATTAGATATCAAAAACTCAAATACTCAGAGGTCAAAACATCACTGGAGACACGTAGAATCAGATGCAACTGAGTTTAATGTGTTCGCAGGCAACACATCACAACTTAAGGAGTCAAGCTCCGGAGCAAGACTGGAATTTCTCTGTTTGCGTTCGCTTTTTTATCGTGAAATTTCTGCTGAGTCGTCTCTTTTCCTTAACCTTTCCCACTTGGCCCTGATCATAAAGGTGTCACATGTCTGCTGAGATTACACTTTTCCTGCTGAGTTTACAGGTTTTTTTTAGTCCTTCCCACCATATCGGTGTCATATTTCTGCTGAGTTTACACTTTTTTTAGTCCTTCCCCCTCTAGGGTCATATCAGGACAAACTGCAATTCCCCTAACTTTCCACTAGTGTTTTCTGAGCCCATCCTCATGCTATTTTTAGAAATGATTCACAGTGAGTCCTAGGTACAGTACTCCACCACCACAATGCTTAAGTGCTCAATATCAACAGCTTGGATATAAAAAGAAGATGGAGGAACAGCTGCAGTAGAGCGACGTCAGCGAGTCTGGAGTGTCTGAAAACCATCTCAGGACACAAACAACTGGACTCCCAGGCCCGAGGATAAAGATGAGGAAGGCTGCGGGTCCAGACAGCATCAGCTCCAGGCTCATGAAGTCCTGTGCAGACCAGCTGTGTGGGATAGTTGAAACCATTTTCAACCTGAGCCTGAGGCTGGGCGAAGTAACACAGCTCTGGAAGACATCCTGCGTGCTACCTGTGCCTAAGACTCTGCACCCCAAGGACTTCAGCAGCTTCAGACTGGTGGCATTAACATCGCACCTCATGAAGACACTGGAGCGCCTGGTCCTGTCTCGTCTCTGCCCAGCAGTAGGCCCTTCAATGGACCTGCTGCAGTTTGCCTACCAGCCTGGAATTGGGGTGGACGACGCCGTCATCTTCCTCCGCCATAGAGCTCTTTCCCACCTGGAGAAGCCCGGAAGCTCTGTGAGAATCATGTTCTTTGACTTTTCCAGTGCTTTCAACACCATACAGCCTGCACTTCTGAGGGACAAACTGGAGCACATAGGGGTGGCTAATCACCTCACATCCTGGATCCTGGACTATCTCACGGACCGGCCGCAGTTTGTCAGGATCCAGTATTGTGTATCAGACTTTGTTGTATGCAGCACGGGGGCCCTGCAGGGGACGGTGCTGGCGCCATCCCTCTTCACTCTTTACACTGCAGACTTTTCATACGACACCCCCACCTGTCATCTGCAGAAGTTCTCCAACAACTCATCACAGATGGGGACGACAGGGAGTACAGAGAACTGAACCAGTTCTTTGTGGACTGGTGCCTGAGGAACCACCTCCAGATCAACGTGGGGAAAACCAAAGAGCTGGTGGTGGATTTCCGCAGGCGCAGACTCCTCCCCCCAACACCGGTGAACATCCAGGGAAAGGACATTAAGATGGTGACATCATAACAATAAACTGGACTGATCACATAACAGCAGTATACAGGAAAAGCCAAAGACTCTACCTGCTGAGGTGGCTCAGGTCATTTGGAGTGCAGGGGGTGCTCCTGAAGACCTTCTTTGACACTGTGGTGGCATCAGCCATCTTTTACAGAGTGGTCTGCTGGGGCAGCAGCGTCTCGGTTGCAGATAGGAAGAGACTGGACAAGCTGATCACGAAGGCCAGCTCTGTCCTGGGATGCTCTATGGACTCTGTGCAGGTGGTGGGAGAAAGGAGGATGACAGCCAAGCTGTCATCTCTGAGGACTAATGACTCCCATCCTCTGCAGGAGGAGATAAAAGCTCTGGAGAGCTCCTTCAGCGATAGACTGATTCATCCAAAGTGTGTGAAGGAACGCTATCGTAGGTCCTTCCTGCCTGCTGCTGTCAGGCTACACAACCAGCACTGCTTACAATAAACTGCACCATGGACACTTTAGGGACACCATAATAAGCATAACTGTCCCCCTTGTTGTTGTTTATTTGCACGCATAATTTTCATTTTGCACTAAATATGCTCACTTTAATCCATTGTTCACTTTTCATCCACTGCTCATTATTATTATTCTCAGTTGTGGGATCACTAAAAGTGCATCTCATCTCATCTCATCTCATCTCATCTCATCTGAGGGCAGGGGTTATCCTAATCCGAAAACAAAAGGAGACTGTTGATATCAGCTAGTTTCGCCACATCAGCCGCTGGAATGGTGAAGGCAAACTTTTATTGAGCTCACTAAGAAAAGAAACACAACATTGATATATCAGTGCAGAAGGTAGAGATCCCTGGCTTTTCTGGGTGTCTGGAGAACACAAGCATGATATGGCATCAAATCCAAGCTGCCAAAAAGAATGGAAGAGATCTCCACGTTTTGTCCCTGGATTTCGCTAACACCTTTGGCTTGGATTTTAAATTTTGACGGGACGCTTCTATTTTAACCGGTGCAGTATTCTAGTCTTTACGGCCCGGTTTAGCTGATTAGGAAACGCACAGACCAATTGCATGCGAGTTAAGCCATCCCATGTGAATTCCAGTCCAGATTTAAAATCCTGCCAGGACAAGCTCAAGCTCAGTTCTCTCACTGAACAACAAAAAATGGGGAGAGTGGGAAAAGAGGGAAAGAAAGAGAAACTGTAAAGCTATTCAATTATTTATTTATTTTAAAATTGGTTGAGACTGTTAAGTCACAATGTGAAACATTTAACAAAGAAAAAGGAAAATTCAAGCTGTTGCTGCACTTTATTTTTTCCTAAAATTACGCATTTTATTTTAAGATGCACAATTTTTCAAAAACTATTTTGTTTATTTTCTCCATTTTATTTTTAAATACATACCTGTATGGTTCAATGTGAAGTGACAATTAATATTGTCGAAATGTGAATCGTACTTTTATTTATTTGATTTGACAGTCAGATGTATTACTTGCAGACGTTGATACAAGTACTAGGCACCTTCAGTATATATCACACTAAATCATATTGCAAGTTAAGGTGTGTTCACACTGGACCTGTTTTTGTTTTTTTTGCTAGAGACGAGTTTACATACAAAGTCAATGCAAACGGTGATTGAGCGTATATATTCGCCCGGGAGAAAAATCGCTCCGGTTCCGAGCGAGAGCACGAAATTTCGCTTGTCGCTTGAGATGAGAAATACCATCTGGAACTGTATTTTGCTCGGTCCTGTCGCTTGCAGCTCAACGCTGATTGGCTGACGTAATCCTGGAAGTGGCCGTCTTCCTTTGGTCACCTGTTGCCACACTGGTGGATGTTATGGTGGCAGTGGATGCCGACAAATTAATTGTAGGTTAATATTGTTGCTATAAACGACAATGAAACAGTCACTCACTGGAGACAAGTAGCCAGGCGCTCCACAGGTGGGATGGAGCACCTATACTTGGTGTCCAACCGGGTAATCCGTGCAATCCGATCCTTGCCAAGAGCCTGTCAAACTGGGCCGTAGTCAGCCGCGTGTACCACTGAAAGCGCTCAGCATCCAGATGCAGCTCCTGGAAGAGCCGGAGGTATTCCCTGAGATCGGTGCACATCTGGAGGATGTTATGGACCCAAAACCGATGGTTTGGTTTGGGTTGGTTTGGTTCTACGGCGCTTTATGGACTTCCACAACAGATAGACCAGAATTGAATTTAAAATCCTACTGTTAACTTATAAAGCTCTAAATGGTCAAGCTCCGTCATATCTTAGAGAGCTCATAGTGTCATATTATCCCACCAGAACTCTGCGCTCGGAGAATGCAGGGTTACTTGTGGTCCCTAAAGTCCCCAAAAGTAGATCAGGAGCCAGAGCCTTCGGCTATCAGGCTCCTCTCCCGTGGAGTCATCTTCCTGTTGCAGCCCGGGAGGCAGACACCGTCTCCACATTTAAGACTAGACTTAAGACTTTCCTCTTTGATAAAGCTTATATTTAGGGTTGGCTCAGGCCTGCCTTGTATCAGCCCCTGGTTAGGCAGACTTAGGCCTAGTCTGCCGGAGGACCCCCTATAATACACCGGGCACCTTCTCTCTCTCTTGGGGAGTTTTTCCTTATCCGCTGTGAGGGTCCAAAGGACAGAGGGATGTCGTATGCTGTAAAGCCCTGTGAGGCAAATTGTGATTTGTGATAATGGGGTTTGTAAATAAAATTGACTGACTGATAAACGACTGAAACAGACACAATGTCAACCATACAGGTAGGAAGAAAAATGGCTGCTTAAAGAACTGTCACTGTCAACTGCCTCCAAGTGCTGCAACAGTCTGCCAGACCATCATATGTAACTTCATTGTTTATGCTGCCCATGTGCTCAGAAGCACACAAAGAATGCATTTTTGAGTAATTTCCAAGAAGTTATGATATTACAGACTATAGAATAGGACTGACAACCTCTCCAATGTCACATGTCAATTAATTAACACTAGGCTATTTGTCGGCTTTTTATAATGCCTTTTTTTTTTTTTTTTTAGCTGCTGCACTACTGCTGCACTGTGTCTCCAGTTGAAAGTGGTGATTTGCTAAATACATTCTACAATAATAAATTAGATTAATGTTTGGTCTATAATATTGTTGGCTTTATTACGCATTTTAATTAAAAAAACGGAAGAATAAAAGAAATAAACACCGGAATATTAGTGGAAACTTTTTTTTAAAAATTGATAACATACGAACACACACACACACAGTCCCGCCGGCTGGCACAGTCACTGTTGAGATTCCATTTGTTTTTTTATTATTAACAAAATATTTTTTTTATTGACCGTATGAATGGTTTCGTTTTCAAATAAATATTTGGAAACGAAAATGTATGCTTTGGTGTACTTTTACAGAGTTTTGCAATATGTATAGCCTGCCTGTATGTATCAAAATGTTTAATTTTCAGCAGCAGTCTGTGTATAAATGCTCAGAAGTCTAGTGTGTTTCATTTTTGTAAATTATAGGCTTCAGAAAACATACAAGACACATTTTTAGGAAAAGTCACAGGAAGAGAAGCTTGTAGGTTTTATCTAAACAGAGTTATTTGCATTATAAAAACCCAAACGGTCTGTCAGATCATTGTGGCGGCTCTAGGACAAGTGCACTTATCACTTCCATAAAACTGACTGATCACAGTATTGCCTCTGTGTGTTTTTTCATCTATTGTTGCTTTTAATTCGCAGCTATACTTTTAATGAAGCTGACATGTCATGATAGTCAAGCACCAGTCAGTGCAAGCCCAAATTGTTTTCACAGTCTATATACAGTGTAAGCCCAGTGGATTAACAAGACAGAAACCAAGACATCATGTATATCTTTCACATGTTGAATTTAAGGAAAAACACAAAACACTCAAAGTGATCAGTGAGGGGCCTTTATTAGTCATAACAATACATACTGGGAATATTACAATGTAAGACATTAACATAGACTGTCACTTCCTTTTCACTGCAATCAGTCACCACAATTGCCTCAAGTCACCTGACCCTTCATTGACCAGGTCAGAGGTCTCAGAGATCAGGTTGGCTGCTATACGCTATTCTATAGTGGGAGTGGATTGCTTGACTGGGTATCATTACACTAAGTGAGTGTGATGGCAGTCAGACAGCTCTGCGAGGGCACAGCCTTTCAGCAGAGATCCAGAACAGAGGATTCTGCTGTCCAAATCAGTTAGTAGTCATTCACAACCTAACAACTGATTTGAGAGAGGATGCGACATTTAGTGAGATATTTTCCTACCAAACCTACTCGGTGCATCACCATGGGTCTATCAAAAATACTGTAACTGTCACTAGTTTCCACCATCAGAATAACACCCTGTGTTCACACAGAAGTCAATCATTTGTTAGTAAGGGGCGAAGCAACCAATAAACTCAACAATGTGTTGGCTGGGAAAAATTTGCCAAGACCTTATCCGATATCTACATACACTTGTTTGCTTATTAGTGGGGTCTTATTTCAGATAAAAATAACATTGGTTACGAACATTTATAGTTATGTTTTATTAGTATCAGGGCATGAGGGTGTTTTAGGGGCATCGATAATTATTTACACTTCAAAATAAAATAAAAAAATCCCTTTTCAATACACTGAATTTATAAGTATGTTTTCACCATGTCCTGTCAAAACCACCATGACCATGTTTTAGAAATCACACGAATTGGTGCAGTCTTTGATGCTCAAAACTTTGGTTGGAGGCACCGAGACAACACCACTTAATATGTGTCCTCCAAATAATGAAAAAAATCTGTGCCTTTGAATAATATGACTGACTTGCATATGTGTGAGCTCACATTTGCGTCATAGATTGTTTAAGGTCCGTCTGGGCCAAAATGCCTGGGCTGATTTTACATTCAGGTCCAGCCCTGCAAAAACCTAATTTTCTTGGACTGTTCTGTAAAAAAACGCTCAAATACTTAAAAATGTTGTGTTTTATAAATTGCCAATAATTAATAGTCATCCACTATACATATGTGAATGCTGATTGATAAAATTGGTATCCTTAATACAATCCAAAAAAGGCTGACTGAAACATGGTGAGACATAACTTACTGTACACACTGACAGAACATTTTATTTACCAAACAGGAAGATAACAGCTAAGAGCTCAGATAGGTTAGAGAGAGTGTCCAGTGCTTGAATTGACCAATGAGTTCTGAAAAGGTGCATATGGAATATTCGATCAAAATGGCACAGAGCGTAAACATGCTGTGGAGTATTCTCATTCTATAAAACAAAGTTGGACAAAGACAGATTCTAGGAATGTTGTGGAAACAGTGTGGAGGTGGAGGGTGTGGTTGGGCTGGACATGCCTAACCCTCCCTCACAGTGACCCGCGGCTCAGCCAGTGAGCTGTGGATGATGCTGCTGATGGACTCCACCCCCTCTCCTTGCAGGAAGGTACGGTGGTCTCCCTCAATCATGTGGACTGATACCTTGCCATCACATACCTGATGAAAGACACACCCATCAGACACAACTTAATCAGCATTTAGGCTCAGAGCAATTTTAAGATTATTTGTCAAATACTTGTGTTTTCACTATATATAGTTAAATGTGTGATAGCACACACAAGAGGACCTGCAGTAAGTCTAATGTGCAATAATAATCAGGATCAAACTGAAATTACTGCCTCACAGTTTTATGCCTCTGAACCAGTCAAGTTGCAGTCACAGTTTACATCTACAGTGTCTCACATAAGAGAGTACACCCCTCCCATTTTTGCAAATATTTCATTATATCTTGTCATGGGACAACACTATAGAAATGACACCATGATATAACTTAAAGTAGTCAGTGTACAGCTTGTATAGTAGTATAGATTTACCTTCCTCTGAAAATTACTCAAAACACAGCCATCAACATCTAAACAGCTTGCAACATAAGTGAGTACACCCCACAGTGAACATGTCCAAATTGTGCCTAAAGTGTCAATATTTTGTGTGCCAACCATTATTATCTAGCACTGCCTTAACCCTTTTGGGCATGGAATTCACCAGAGCTCACAGGTTGCTTCAGGAATCCTCTCCCACTCCTCCATGATGACATCATGGAGCAGATGGATGTGAAGACACCTTGTGCTCCTCCACCTTCAGCTTGAGGATGCCCCACAGGTGCACAGGTGAGTTCAGGGCTGGATACATACTTAGCCAGTACATCACCTTTACCTTCAGCTTCCTCAGCAAGGCAGTTGTCATCTACTAGGTGTGTTTTGGGTCATTATCTGGTCTCTGGTGAATTCCATGCCCAAAAGGGTTAAGGCAGTGCTAGATAATAATGGTTGGCACACAAAATATTGACACTTTAGGCACAATTTGGACATGTTCACTGTGGGGTGTACTCACTTATGTTGCCAGCTGTTTAGATGTTGATGGCTGTGTTTTGAGTAATTTTCAGAGGAAGGTAAATCTATACTACTATACAAGCTGTACACTGACTACTTTAAGTTATATCAAAGTGTCATTTCTATACTGTTGTCCCATGACAAGATATAATGAAATATTTGCAAAAATGGGAGGGGTGTACTCACTTATGTGAGACACTGTATATGTGTTCAGACACTGAGGTGAATGTGTATGAGTATGCATTACCTCGCTGAGCTTGTAGTCAGCTCCCAGGTTTTGTTCATATTCACTGCTGGTTTTGGCACGCAGTAGCGTCACTTTGCCATGGTATTTTGTCGCAGGCACATAGCCATCAGCAGCCTTCAGCTTGTAGTAAAAGGTGATGGCCGCAAAGTGCAGCGAGTCTCGGCTGATGTTCTTGTGGCTGGAGATGATGAGGTCCACTGCAGTGTTCACACGGGCTCCCAGGTCTGACAGTGGGAGAAGAGTCTCCACAAGCTGCAGAATAAGAGAGGCCAGGGGTCAAAGGAGAATTTACTTATTGAAGCAATATATATAGTGATAGACCAGACCACAGAACAGCACTTAGGGGCTGATCGATATTTATATGCAAATGGGGCTGGTCCAAAACAGGGGGGGGTTCCCGAACTTTTTTTTGAGCACTGGGGGGGGGGGGCATATGGTTTTTATTTTGGCTTCAGGGGGGGTCATGCAACTTCAATTTGTTAAGTTTTGTATGATTTTTTGTTTGTTTTCCATTCGTATTTTACTCAGAGGTTTTGGTTTATACTCCGCTATATAAAGTTACCCTGCATGGTCCACAATGGTATTTCCCACTTGCGCACACGTCACTTTCAATGTACACGTCACTGACCGGAAAACCCAATAGAGTAGCAGAAGAAGACGACCGCGCAACACAAACAATTCAAGCATAATGGCTGCTGTGAGGAAATCAGTGTATCGAAAGGAAAGTTTCCTTCATGCTAATTTGAGAGTGTCTTTGCAGACCTTAAAAGCGGATGAGTCCCTGCTTCGGGGTAGGTACTCATAACGGCCCCGAAAGACTCCTGGGTGGGGCTTGGGGGTTACTTGGCGCTGATTGGATTTACTCAAGGCGGAATGTGACGTTAACAGAAAGCAACAGAATAGCCGTCATTTTTAAAACTCAGCAGACAAGGGTTAGCTCGTTCATAGCTTCCACCGCCATGTAAACAAACTCAATAACCGGTCCGTGAAAAACATATTTTTTCCGGTGGATATCTTAGTTACAACATGATTGAGCTAGCAAAGCAGTTTTGTGTTGCTATGTGTGGTATTTATTCAGTTTTGGGAAATCACGATGTCTAGAAAGCATCAGTAGCTGCAGCTGACAGGGACAGCGAACAGCAGCAGCAAAGCTAACATCAGGACGTCATTTGTTAAAAGCCTCCCGTTGTCAGATACGACATGAAACTACTCCAGTTAGCTCAATCATGTTGTAACTAAGACATCCGCTGGAAAAAAAAAAAATTCACGGGCCACTTAATGAATTTAGTGAGTTATTAGAGACACCGCTAACCACTAACAGCGTCCCTACGCCGCTACGTTGCTCCGGTCAAAATGGGCACGTCACACCCAGAGCCCAGTAACTTCACAGGAACCTTCCTCCTACTCCGTTCTCTCAGTGGAGACACAGCGGTTGAGAGGGCCGAGCGAGTGGACGTTCCTGTAGTAGTTCCTGTCCCCCAAATAGTACCAGGACCTTCTTCAGTGGAAACAGGCCTATTGATTCGACTGGGCCGTAGGTCGAACTAACGGGACCTCCCATTGGTTCGACCTCCCATTAGTCCGACTAGGTCGGACCAATAGGAAGTCGAACCAATGGGAGGTCCCGTTAGTTTGACCCGTCTTCGCCTGCACACCCTCTCCAGGCTTCTTCTGTTTTCTACTGCGCTGATTTTCTGTGTCAGATCGCGCACTACAACCATCAGCAGATTAAAGCACCATGGGCAATGCATCAACAATCACTGCAGTTTTGTTTTGACTGTAGTAACACTTTTAATATTAAAGAAATTTACATACAGATATTGCATAAAATATGTTGCAGAGGGTAAATGCAGCACATATTTGTGCATTCATACATGCTCGCTCACACACACACACACACACACACACACACACACACACACACACACACACACACACACACACACACACACACACACACACACACACACACACACAGTGTAGGGCAGTAGCGTCACTACAGTAGCGGACGTTGGTAGTTTAACTACATTTCTCAGTAGCTTGGTGGTAGCGTCGCTGTTTTCTGAATCAAGTAACTTATATAAATAACAATGAGTTGAATGTTCATTTCAAGCTTTTGTAGTACAACGATTTTCAGAATTGTGCGAGTGCGGCCAGAGAGCGGGCGGCAGTGTTTGATGCAGGAAACTGATGTGGACTTGAAAATCAATTTCGGGGTGGGGGTTGTTCAGAACATAACAGAAATCCCCGCCTCGTTTAAATGATTTTGGAAATGTAGCTCGTGTGGACGCTACCACGCTGTGATCACGGGGGGTCATACATGTTTCTCCAATCCCTCAGGGGGGGCCACCTGCATGTCTTTGGACTGCGTGAGGAACCTAGAGAACCCAGATAAAACCCACTTTGGTAGGGGAGGACACGCAAATCACAAAGAAAGGCCCCTCTTTTCAGAACTATGAACCATTTTGCCTTAAGGCAACTCACCTCATTAAACCCCTGCACTTGCCTGAGAAGGACTAAATGCATTTTTAAATATCCCATGGAGAGAGAGACTCACTGCAGCCAGCTCTATTTTGTTCTGGAAATGTCAGCATGCAACTGTGTTCTGTGGACTGTTGGGATTCACAGGACCACAGATGATTTATCATTTGGTAAAATCATCACTGGATATTCAAAGGCTTTTTCCTCTGCATGCTCTTTGTCTTCAAACAAAGAGAGCTAGGTGACAGCCATCTCCACAGGAAGTCTCACAACTTGATTGGACAGTACTGTTACAGTGACATGCCCCTCTGTGATGTCACCAAACTCTAAGCTAAGTCCTGCTCCTTTCAAGCGCTCTCTCTTGCTCTGGAGCTACAAGAGCTCACAGCTCTTGCTCCAACTGTGGAGCAGCTCACACCTCTCTCTGGCTGGGCCTGGAACAGCCCAGAGGCCCAGACCCTAGCTTCATAGCCCCGAACCACTAAAGGGAGGACAATTGATCATAGACTCTCTTGCAAACACAAGGTTTGCAACTAGCTTTCCAGCAACAAAGAGAACCAAGTGAGTTAACACCCAGTGTCTAACTCTATTAAACCCTGAGCGACCAGCTTCCTCAGAGTTTCCCCCTTTGGAACAAAGGACACAACAAAGACTGCAGCTGAAACCACAGTTCTTCTCAGCCTTGTTCTGCCGGCTAACAAAGCAGTACACCAGTGACTCTTTCTCCCATCTATTCAAGGATCAATGACGTAACAACTGGGCATAGCTTATCACAGCTTTACAGGCAATCTCTGCACTAATCCAGACCGTTTGCAACACACATCACATTGACACAGACTCATTAACAAATAGGCTTTCAACAGAGCTACACCCAAACAGGCATCTCAAAGTTCCCGGTTCTTTTCCTTTGTCTTTGTCCTGGCCACACGGTCAGACAAATACCTCCCCCAACCTGAAGTCAGCCTTGATTCGGCCATTTTGTTTTGTAGGCCAAACGGCTCCTTGATCACCACAACCGCCTTTGTCTTTCTCTTCTTTCTCTCTCTCACACACTCACACTCACACACACACACACACACACACACACACACACACACACTAAGCTTGTATATAGTTAGTTATAATTTGTATGTTTTGATTAACTTGCTAGTTTGTGAATAAATATAATTCTTTGGAATCATACCTGCTGTCTGTTTAATGTTGCACAAGAGTGAATGAATAGTCAACCTCTGCTGTGTCAAGAACTCCGAAATCCTTCAGGCATTACCGTTAATTTTGGTTGTTGTCATTAATTTAATTATTAATCAAACTCCAAATTAATAGTTTAGCCTACTTTATGAGACTGATATCTTTAACTGGCTGTCATTTTTCCCTTTTCAGGAATGGTGCCCCGCGAGGTGATTTAATGTTAATTAAGTCACATTATTTAACATAATTATTAATTATTAATAATAATTATTAATTATTTCCGATAGCCAATTAAATCCCTACATATTTGGTGCCTACGTGTGAAGCCCGAATTTATGTTCTCAACGGGACGATAAGCAAGGTACAGACTACTACAGAAGCAGTAAGAAACAACAACCCCACCCACATTAAAGAGTACCATTTGCAGTGGAAATGCTAAAAGGACGTGGGGTCAAGGTATCTTTTGGTTCCACAGGTACTATACCATAAGTTTTTGGTGGAAATGGAGCTCAATTCACCCACTGCACCACTCTGCTGTCTCTTATCCAAATCTTAATCTAGTTTGCCATTATAGTGTAGCAATCCCAAAACTGATGAACCTCCTCTACTGTGCAGGGATGCAGTAGCCTTGGCCAACGGTCCTGTTCTTCACAGGCTGTAGCAGCTTGAGTTTTAAAGCTAGAGTGAAGATACTGGGCGGCAGTAGCTCAGTCCATAGGGACTTGGGTTGGAGACTGGAGGGTCTCCTGTTCGAGTCCCCGTCCGGACCAAATATGGAGCGTGGACTGGTGGCTGGAGAGGTGTCAGTTCACCTCACTGCCGAGGTGCCCTTGAGCAAGGCACCAAATCCCCCAACCACTTGGGGCGCCTGACCAAGGCAGCCCCCTCACTCTGACATCTCTCCACTTTGTGCATGTATAGGTCCTGTTTGTGCATGTGTGTGTCTTTCGGATCAGTGTCTTTATGACAACAGAGTGAAAAAATTGAATTTCCCCTCAGGGGGATTAATAAAGTACATAAAAAATATTAATAATATTAAATATTAATTAATAACCATGCCATGCTAGCTTGTCAAGAAGGGGGCTAAATAACACTCCAAATTTAGGTGAGGGAAAAGCAGCCTGGCCCTCTTCACAGATGTCCCTTGACCTCTCACTTCAAGATATCTGAAAGAAAATAGTTTCTATGGGTACCCACCAGTCTCCCCTTTACAAACACTGGAAACAAATTTAAGCCAGTCCCATTAAGTTTGGAGAAAAGACCATGCAGGTTTTTGCATACAGTACAAATATGTTACCTTTACCCATTGTATTCGAAAGATTCTGCACACTGGAGTCCTTAAACAGTCTTGGAAATTCATATATTGGGTCTGACTGGAAAGCTGAGCCTCTTGTGGACTCAATGAGCTCAGTTGTATTCATGTGTGAGACAATTTTTTGGAAATGGACGTTACCGTATAAAATGACCTATAGTATCCTCTAAGATTATCACAGCCACATTAAAATTTATGGCCAAAGACAAGAAATTGAGCTTTCAGAGGATGGATGGCTTTGTTAGGCACACTGACAATAAGAGGGTTTCTCAGCAGTTTCCTGAACAAAACTGCTCACCATCCAGTTGCTGAAAAATGCAATTTCTACAATTGATACCAAATTACAGTGTGCATTTTTCCATGGTGTTCCTCAGATCTTGGTGTCTTAATATGCTATTTTGAAGGGATTTTTGACCATTTTAAATCAATTTTATCAATGCTCGAGTGGTACAAAATGGATAAATTTAGCATTAAATCTTTGCAACAAATGGTTTCAACCCCAAAATTGCTGCAATGAAAATGAGCGAGGAACAGGAGCGAAGCAACATAGGGGAGCCTTACTTTAGGGTAAGAAACATGGGTTATTGATATGATGAGGTAGATCTTAGACTTTAGCCTAAATTGATGGAGTATTGTATGTACAGGGGTGTCATCATGAATCAACCAGTATATTAAAGGGATAGTGCACCCAAAAATGAAAATTCAGCCATTATCTACTCACCCACATGCTGAAGGAGGCTCATGTGAAGTTTTAGAGTCCTCACATCACTTGCGGAGATCCAAGGGGAGAGGGGGTAGCAACACAACTCCACCTAATGGAGGCTTATTCATATTCAGATTAAGACGTCCAAAAACACCATATTTGAAACCACAAAATATCTCCATACTGCTCGTCCTTAGTGATCCAAGTGTCCTGAAGCCCCGACATAAAAAGTTGTTTGGAAGAATGTCATTTGAACTTTGTTTTTAGCCTCATTGTAGCCTGTAGCTCTAACTGCTTCTCTGTGCACCGCGCTCACCGTCTTCAGGACACTTGGATCACTACGGACGAGCAGTATGGAGATATTTTGTAGTTTCTATTATGTGTTTTTGGATGTTTGGATCTGGGGTGCCGTAAGCCTCCATTAGGTGGAGTTGTGTTGCTACCCCCTCTCCCTTGGGATCTCCGCAAGTCTTATGAGGACTGTAAAACCTCACCTGAGCCTCCATCGGCATATGGGAGAGTAGATAATGGGTGAATTTTCATTTTTGGGTGCATTATTCCTTTTAACTACCTATTTCCCCCTCCGCCCCCTCAGAAGAGTCTTCACAGTAGAAGGTAATTTTTCAGCTGTTATTTTTTTTATTTTGTATGCAGATGCACTACTCCAATAATTATAGAATGATGAACTTTTTCCAAATAGAGTTATTAAAGTCATATGGTAAAAATCCCTGCATTTTTTTCATATCACAATATATATCTCAGAAAAAAATTGCAATATCAGTTTCTTTCCCCCAATATCAAACAGCCCTTCTGTGATGTCATCACTGATTCATTAGATGTGGTTCACCCTTTTTGATTTTTGTTTATCATCAGAACTCATGACTTTAAAAACTCCACAATATTTGCAGCTAAATAGTTTGGGAAGTCACAATGTGTGACAATATTTGGTGAGTGTGTGCGTGCATGCGTGCACATGTATCAGAGGCTGTATATATGAGGGACTGTACAAGCCATAATTCATTCTGGCCCTCTCACACACATGCATTCTCCTTACTCATACATATATTTTCTCTCACACACACATAAAGTACATTCTCCTAAAGGTGCGTTCACACCGGACCCGTTTTTTTTTTCGCTGTCGCTCGGTTCGCCCCTTTGATTTCGTTTCATCGCTCGGTTGCAATCGCTCGTCAATGTGGCAGAAATCAACAGACTTGCTTTTTCGCTTTGATGACGTCATTGAAGCAATCGGGGGGGTGCTTGACTGTCATGACATGTCAGCTTCATAAAAAGTTAAAAAGTATAGCTGAAATTAAAAGCAACAATAGATGTAAAAACACACAGAGACAATACATATGTCTGAGCGTTTATACCTCTGACTGCGGCTGCAGCCAAAAATTATACATTTTGATACAAACAGGTAGCTATACATATTGCAAAACTCTGTCAAAGTACACCAAAGCATGCATTTTCGTTTCCAAATATTTATTTCAAAACGAAACCATTCATACGGTCAATAAAAAAACATTTTGTTACTAATAAAAAACGAATGTACAGTGACCGCACAGCGGTGTGTCTGTGTGCGTGTGCGTGCGTGTGTGTGTATGTGTGTTAGTATAACAGAGAGGAGGAATATCAATTTAAAAAAAAGGTTCCACTAATTATTTCTGTATTTATTTCTTTTATTCTTAAGGTTTTTCATGAAAATGCGTAATATATAAAAACATTATTATAGACCAAATGTTAATCTAATTTATTATTGTAGAATGTATTGAGCAAATCACCACTTTCAACTGGAGACATGGCGCAGGAGCGCAGCAGCAGCAAAAAAAAAAGAAAGAAAGAAAGGAAGGCATTATAAAAAAGCGACAAATAGTGTTAATTAATTGACATGAGACATTGGAGAGGTTGTCAGTCCTATTTTACACTGTAGTCTGTAATTTTTTTTTATTTTATCATAACGTCTCGGAAATTACTCAAATGCATTCATTGTGTGCTTCTGAGCACACGGGCAGCATAAACAATGAAGTTACATATGACGGTCTGGCAGATCGTTGCGGTGCTTGGAGGCAGCTGACAGTGACAGTTTTTTCAGCAGCCATTTTTCTTCCTACCAATAACCTATGGCTGAGGCAGCTCCAGCTCCAGCTCCAACTCCGCTCACATGCTCTGACTCAGGCACCAGGGCGTCTGAGCTACAGTGATAGATGCATTGGCGCTGTCTGTGGTGCTTTACACTAGGCTCGCCAGGATTACAGCGCTCCTCCAAGCGCCGCAGTCCCGCCGGCTGGCGCGGTCACTGTTGAGATTACATTCATTTTCTATTATTAACAAAATGTTTTTTATTAAACGTATGAATGGTTTTGTTTTCAAATAAATATTTGGAAACGAAAATGTATGCCTTGGTGTACTTTGACAGAGTTTTGCAATATGTAGCTATATAGCCTACCTGTATGTATCAAAATGTATAATTGCGGTCGGAGGTATAAATGCTCAGAGGTGTAGTGAGTTTCATTTTTGTAACTTAAAGGCTCTAGGACAAGTGCACTTACATTGATCACTTCCATAAAATAAAACAAGAAATTGGAAAGCGATTTTTCTCCTGGGCGAATTACGCTCAATCGCCCGTTTGCATTGACTTTGTATGTAAACTCGTCTCTAGCGAAAAAAAAACAGGTCCGGTGTGAACGCACCTTTACACATACATATATTTTCACTCTCACACGCATACATTCTCCTTACACATATATATATTTTCTCTCACACACATACATTCTCCTTTCACATACATATATTTTCTCTCTCACACACATACATTCTCCTTACACATACATATATTTTCTCTCTCACACACATACATTCTCCTTTCACATACATATATTTTCTCTCACACACACATACCTTCTCCTTACACATACATATATTTTCACTCTCACACACATACATTCTCCTTACACATACATATATTTTCGCTCTGACACACATACATTCTCCTTACACATACATATATTTTCTTTCTCACACACATATATATATTTTCACTCTTCTTTCATATACATATATTTTCATTCTCACACACACACATTCTCCTTTCAAATACATATATTTTCACTCTTCTTTTGCATACATATATTTTCACTCTCACATATATACATCCACATGACTCGGAAGTGTTTTAGTGGCTGCCATGATAAGAGCTGTTCGAATTCTCTAAACACTAAGGAAAACGTCATAGTATGCAATGCGTCATTTAAATTTTCTGATTTTCGTGTGAATGAGAAAAAACTGAAATCCACGTGCTTTTCCCATTTTCGTCTTCAAATGGCTAATTGATGTAGAAATTAAACCAAAACGAGAAACCTGCTTGTTTTTCGCCTTTATTGTTATATTTATATTATCTGCCCCTACTGCATCTCAAAACATTGGCATCGGCTATGCTTATGGCCTAGATAGATAGATAGATAGATTGATAGATGGATAGATAGATAGATTAAAGAGTATTATCTAGACCTGCTCTATGTGTAAAGTGCCCTGAGATGACTTTTGTTGTGATTTGGCACTATATAAATAAAATTGAATCTAAAAAAATAGATAGATAATCAATGAAGTAATGTTGCTGTGCCTCGTGCGTAAATGCGCATATACTTGGAGATTTAAATAATCAATGAAGTTACTGCTTCCCACTTTTTATTCCCCTGTATAGTGTTTCCCTGCAGAGCTGAAGTGGAAGGATCATAACAAAAAATACAAAAGACTGTAACACTAAAAGATATCTGCCTGAGGTTATTAAATACCTGCAGCAAGCATCCCACCCCCGCAGCAGAAACAATAAGCACGTTTCCCATAAAGAGAGACGCTGTGCGCATTTATGCACGAGGCACAGCAGCGTCCCTTTTATTATTAATATTATTATTATTTATTATTTATCTGTCTATCTATGCAGCAGGGGCACATAATATTGATTTAACAATAAAGGCCAAACACAAGTTAATTACTGGTTGTGGTCTAATTTATACTCCAATTTTATTCACACGGAAAAAAAATAATGCATTTAATATTTGTTTATCCTGTTATAAAACAATCAAGTTGAACACAGCTGTGGATGGAGGGGACACGCACCGTAACATATGCTCAGTTTGCATCAGTCAATTATTCATTTGAGCGTTGTTGTATTGCCAGCCTTTAGTACCGTATTGACCCGAATATAAGACAATATTTTTTCCTTTGAAAAATGCCTGAAAATGAAGCTTCGTCTTATATTCGGGGTCTAAGGAGTTACCCATGTACACCAATAGGTGGCGCCATATGAGCGCTTTTCTCTCTGTCAGTGTTTAGAACAGTTTGACCCTCGCGTGGTCCTGTAAGCAAGTCGGCTGGAGTGGGTGTGTACTGAATGACAGAAAGATGCAGCCAGGGCACAGAGATCCACTTGAAAAAAGTGCTTCCAAAGTCGGGTAGGTAAATAAAAGTGAAAGGAGAAGTTATGATGTGAATTTTAAACTTATGGTTATAAACGAGGCTGAGAGAACAAACAACGTGAGGGCAGGAAAAAGATTCGATGTGACTGAATGCAACGTACGACGATGGCGGTCCCAGAAAGATGAGCTAAAAAATGCTCACAGCCAGAGAAGGAGCTATCGTGGTCCACAAACGGGTCACTTCAATGAGATTGACAGGAGGGTGTGTGATTATGTGAATGAGAAACGTAATGAAGGAATGCCATCACGAGGGCTGTGATGCAGCAAAAAGCACTTGAGGTAGCCACAGAACTCAACATACCCTGCACCGAGTTCAAAGCTAGTATGGACTGGTGCTGCAGAATGATGCGACGTAATGGCCTGTCCCTCAGACGCAGAACAAGCCTAGCCCAGCATTTGCCCGCAGACTTCAGAGAGAAGCTGGTGGCTTACCAGCGTTATGTCATAAACCTGAGAAAGAACCATGAATATCCCCTGGATCAGATGGGCAACGCAGACCAGACACCTGTTTTTTTCGACATGCCCACATCTGTCACCGTTCATAAGAGAGGAGACAAATCAGTGATGGTGAAGTCCACAGGAAACGAGAAGAGCCTCGTTACTGTCATGTTAACCTGCCTCGCTGATGGGACCAAACTCCCCCCCTATGTGATTTTGAAATGAAATACTCTCCCCAAAGATCCTATACCAGCTGGCATAATTGTGCGTGTACAAGAGAAAGGATGGATGGAGTCCAGGCTTGTGGTGGACTGGCTTAAAGTTGTGTGGGCCAGACGTCCCGGGGGACTTAGACGGAGGCGAAACATGCTGGTGCTGGATGCTTTCCATGGACACGTGACAGAGGAAGTCAAGAAACAAGTGAGGGAGATGAATGGTGACTTGGTGATCATCCCGGGTGGAATGACAGGTCAGCTGCAGGTCAGTGTGGTTCGAGTCATTTTATTGAGAGATTGAAAAGATACAGTATGAATTTATGAAGCATGTTTTGGGGGCTGTCTAGCCTAAATTTCGTGTAGCTCAATGTTTATCAGTAGGCTATGTGTACATAACGGCAAGGCCTATAATGGTAAAAAAAAAACAAAAAAAACCTTGTTACAGGTTTTGGATGTGGTCATAAACAAGCCATTCAAGAACAATCTGCGGAAGAACTACACAGCATGGCTCCTGGCTGGTAACCGTGTCCTGACACCTTCTGGAAAAATTCAGAAACCTCCTGTCCGTCTTCTCTGCGAATGGATCCGGCAAGCATGGGCAGACGTGTCCTCTGAGAGCATCATCAACGGGTTCAAGAAATGTTGCATCTCAAATGTGATGGATGGAACCGAGGATGATTTGATGTGGGAGGAGCCGGCGGCAGCGGCAGAGGGCAACAACAATAGTGGGAGTGAGGAGGAGGAACCCAGTGACGCGGAGGATGCAGCTGAATGAATGTGGAGAAAAAAACTGTTTGTGGTGTTCTTTGGATGTTAATGCTCTTACATTTTGCAGACTGTTCTGATGCTGTTTGTCAAGCAAATGTGCACCGTTTATTACACAAGTTAGGCCAGTAGGCCTATGCCCGTTTTATTGCACTGCTTCATAGCATAGAACCATGAAGTGCGTTCTGTGTTCTGCCTATTTGCATGACTATGGGAGATTTTATGATTTTTTGTACAGAGAAAACAATAAAATGATTTTTTATGCAAACAAGATTTTGTCCAAAGAAAAAGTATTTTTTCAAATAAGGGTCTTGAAAAAGAGGGGTCGTCTTATATTCAGGGTCGTCTTATATCCGGGTCAATGCGGTAATATCATTAATTCATTTTACTACTTGGGATTCAGATGGGTGAGTGTGAGCAAACATTCTCAATGTGACAATTTTGTTTCAGTTTGTGGCTGGTAGCCTATATTCTTTTTTTTTTTAAATTCAGTTCCGACCTTAGTAATTTAACAATATCTTTCACCGTGTTGTCCACGTTTATATATCCTGAATGAAACAACACGATGAGAACGTATGCCCCATACGTTCTCATCGTGTGCATTTTGTAGTCCATCTTCAGAACATTGTAGTTTAACCACAGGAGACTCACATCAATAACATCCTTCTCAGTCAATCACAGTGCGATAAATTCTTCTTCTTCATTTGGTTTTATGGCGTGTTGCAACCATTGCTAATTAGGTGTATACCACCACCTACTGTACTGGAGTATGTAGACGATAAATGGACTGCCTTCCGTTTCCACTATAATCCTTCCGTTTCCACTAGAATCCTTCCGTTTCCACTATACTCACACATGCATACATTCTCTTACATACATACATTTTCTTTCAACATACACACATTTTCCTTTTACATACATGTATTACGTACTTTTTTGTATTAAATAAATATACATGATTGCATGTGCATGAGAGCAAAGTGTATGAACGTGTGCATAAAATATATGAATGTGTGAGTGAAAATGTATGAATGTGTGAGTGAATATGTATAAATATGGGAGTGAAAATATATGAATGTGTGAGTGAAAATGTATAAAAGGGGAAGGAGAATGTATGTGTGTGAGTGGGTGAAAATGAAATATATCTTGTACGGCCCCTCATATGTATACCTTGTTGTACGCGATGCCAGTGAACTGCTGGATGAAGGCACACAGGGCTTCAGTTTCAGCCTCAGACTCCTTGCCTGGTGTCAACTTGGCCCTGTAGCTCTAGAAAGCAAACATGGAGTTAACTTGATTAGTTTAAATCTCAAGCTGTCCCCAGCTGCAGAAAACCTGCGTGTGTGTGTGTGTGTGCTATATAAAATAGCTCTTTTCGCTAACCTGTGTATATGCTGCCACATAGGAGTGTGATCCATCAAACAGAAAGAGGTATTCCACAGGCAAATTCTGGGTCTGTAGCTGAGAGCACATTTCAAATGCCACACAGGCACCAAAGGAATATCCAGCAATTCGATAGGGCCCGTCTGGCTGAACCTGTCTGATACACTTCACATAGTAGGCTGCCAGGGACTGGATGCTGTCCAGAGGAGCAGCTGAGGGAGAGGGGATACACCAGGATGAGCTCGGTTGGACATTGTATAATCGGTTCACAGATTTAAATCATCACACTTGTATACACACTCTCTTTCTCTCTCTCTCTCACACACACATGTATATATATATATATATATATATACACATGTATATATATATATATATATATATATATATATATATATATACACACACATGTGTGTATATATATATATATATATATATATATATATATATATATATATGTATATATATATATATATATATATATATATGACCAAGGGCAGCCCCCTCACTCTCACATCTCTCCACTTTTGCATGTATAGGTCCTGTTTGTGCATGTGTGTGTCTTTCAGACCTGTGTGTGTGAAAACATTGAATTTACCCTCAGGGGGATTAATAAAGTAAATAAACTTAACTAACTATCTATGACTTAGTCTTAGCATAAATTGTAATACTCACAAGCATTCTGTTTTCAGGACAAAGTGTGGCGTTGCTCTTTATTAGCGTGGTAATATGCTGCCTTTTTTTAAATTCACTTTGCTTTTGTGAGCCTAAATGAGTGTGTTTGTTAACACTAAATACCTTCTGTGCACTGCAGGCCGTAGCAAGGCATGCTGAGTTTGAGAGCAAGTGTCTTAAAGGCAGCAGTGGAGCCCTCAATGGGATGAACCAGGAACAGTGGCCTCTCCTGGCTCTGTACCCTGTTGAGTGGTGTCACTGTGGGGCCATTAGGGTTTACTAACATCTGAGACAGATCAGACTCCAACAAAGACTGAACAGCATCCCTCTTGGCCATAGTATGCAGAGATTCTGGATAGTTGGAAGTAGCAAAGACAACAAACATATGTAAGTGTATCTGCAGGTTTTAAAAAGCCACATCCTGCAAAGTAACCGGATTTAAACTGATCTCTTTAACTGCATCTCTTAATGTTGTCTTCTTTTTTTCTTTCTTAATAAAACCATTTGATCCACCTGGCTTGCTGTTGGCCAGCTCTCGCAACTTATTGATGGTGATCTGGCGGATCTCCCTCATGGCCATGACGATGTCATAGTCACGCTCCAGAGTCTGGCGAACCTCCACACCCATCAAGGAGTCCAGGCCCAGGTCAGCCAAGGAAGTATCAGGGTTCAGGCTATTTACATCACGTACGCCTGAGGGGGAAGGGCACAGTGAAAATGCTGCTAGTTTTGCCTGATCAAATTTAACTCAAGAAAAAGAAGAATGCCTTCTCAACAAAAACAGCGAAGTAAAATTAATGAATATTCTACAACTATAATTATGAGCAGTTATAACTGTTTTAAAAATGCAACACTGAATTGCACTTGCAGTCGGTCTGTGGTAACAAATAATGTGCTGTGCAAGTTGCTGTGTTTTTTTTCATTAAATATCCAAAGGGTTTTTATTGTCTATGTACTTAGACTCCTGTATGCTTTACATTTCTGTCACACTTTAGACCTTTGAATATCTTTTTCAGCCTGTTTTGCACTCAGGTCAGGACACTGAAGGAGTCAGCTTTCAGATTTTTGAACTTGCTTGATTTGGGTCATCTTTCACAATGAACAGCAGCCCTCCTTTTCCTAAAACCTTTTTTTTTTTTTAGATAGCTCAGCTCTTACCAAGAATGTGAGCTACAGCATCCACCAAGTCTCTCTGGCTTCCTGCCTCGCTCTTTACTGTTGTCCTCTCTGCCAGTACAAAGCTGGACATCACTGGCTGCTGCTGGCACAGGAAGAGGTCAAGCACCTCCAGGCAGGATGTGATACGCTGTGGTAGGGTGCCACCAATCACTGCATCATTGCCACCCATGGTCTCCAGCACCACGCCTACATCGCCAATGGCACCCCACTGTACTGCCAGTCCAGGTAAGCCATTGTAGCGGCGTTTTTCACACACACGCTCCATGGCTGAGTTGGCATACCCGTAATTACTCTGGCCAGCGTTGCCACGGCCGCAGCTGACTGAGGAGAAGGCCACGAAGTGGCTGAGGTCTGGACACATCTTTCTTGTCACTCTGCAGGGGGAATGGAAATGAACACATCAAGATCCAGAGAGAAGCAAACAGCAGTCCCTGATTTAAACAGAGGGATGACTTAGTGTGTCGTACTTGTCCAGGTGTATGGTGCCATCATATTTAGGTTTGTTAACATCAAGGAAGAGCTGAGGAGTCAGATTCTCCAACATGCCGTCCTTCAGCACCTGATAATGACATACCAAACATACCGATTCAAAGAACAGGCATAACACCAGAGAAGTCATTTTTCACTGTCTGGATTCCACAGCAGTGCTACCATGGCAATGGTTGTCAATACAACTACGGGGCAAAATGACCCTCTGTGGTATAACAGATAAAGTCAAGTCAACTTTATTATATAGCACTCAATACATAGAGCTGATCCTAAGTGCTCTTACAACACACACACACACAGAAAGTGATAATAGCAATAACATAATAACAATAATGACATATAAAGACTGTATTACAGTTATTATTGCACCTGTAGCAAAAACAGTATCCTTGATGTTTTTATATTGTCACTACATTGTGATAGTAACATCAACAATGACAGTCAAATTTAGTCATAATTAAAGGCTTGTGAGTTAAAGTGTGTTTTAAGATGACTCTTGAAAATCTCAGTGGTAGGGGAAAATCGGATGGGGGGAGGAAGAGAATTCCAGAGTTTCTGGGCGGCAACAGAGAAAGCTCTGTCCCCATAACAGTAGTCCTAGATCTCAGTACAGAAGATCTTTGTCTCTCACAGTGTGATATGGGTAGAGGAGCTCTATGGTATAAGAGGGGGCAAGGCCGTTTAACACTTTGTAGACGAACATCAGAATGTGTAGGGAGGCAGGAATGGGGGTAATGTGCTCCCTCTTCTTTGACCTTGTTAAAACTCCTGCTGCTCCATTTTGGACTATTTGAAGACAGGATAAACAAGACTTAATAATACCAAAATATAATGCGTTGCAATAATCAAGGTGGGAGGATATGAAGGTGTGGATGACTTTCTCCTGGTCAGAAGTACAGTGAATTTATCTAAGTTTGGAGATGGTGTGCAGCTACATGAAACATGAAATTTTGCTACTTGATTCTTTTGTTTGTCAAACTTCAATTCCAAATCAAATATCAGTGCCATAACACATCAATAAATAATTTTGTAAGGTGGCATTACAAATATGAATGTGAAAAGCAAACTTCAGGCAGAAACAATTACAGAATAAATACAAAATAAACCACGTTTATGTAAACAAGAGTGTAGAACTCACACTAGAAGCTCCTGCAGGGTGTTTTAGGGACAGTGGTGCTTTGAGTGAATAAATGTCTGAACCAGATATTATAATTGTCAAGACATTTTACATAAGGCCAAAAATGCCAACCTCATGGTGACACCAGAGTTAAGGTCAGGAAATCACCAGAGTCAGTGGGCTTCATGGGGCTCTCTGAGGACCATCGGTGTACAGATCTTACTGCTTATCTATCCAGTAGTTGCTGAGATATTTCAGTCTGGATTAAAGACATGGACAGACCAACTAACAGACATTGCCATCAAGCCACAATGCTAGCCATGAAGCTGGGTAGCATTTTAAGTGTTAATACTCAAAATAAAAATAAAGTCTATTAATTTTCATATTATGGAAATTAGCGAAACATCCATCATAGCAGACTTCTATGTTTCAAAAAGGCTTTCTTGTAGACCATATTGAGCTGGATATGTGTGCCCATTTTCAAATCAACTAGATATATAAGCCCTTTTTTGATAGGAATTGCGCAAATTTGCAGGAAAGCCCAATCAGTCTTTTTTCAGCATTGGCAGTATAAAAACAAAATCGGGGAGTGCGGCAAAATACCACCTACCTAATTTTGTTCATACAGAATGCGCCTTTTTGAGCAAGGGGTGAGCAAGTATTAATACATGTAGCTCAGCGTGTGACGTACAGTAAACAGTGACGTGGGAGGGAAGCCGTGGCTAGTCAGTACTTCTGCGATTCTCTCGTAAGTCGACCCGTTCTTCACCATCCCCGTCATCTGACAGTTGGCCTCTTCCTTTGCAAGGGCAAGGAGGGTGCGCAATTCTTTGTCTCCCCAGTTGCTCATCTTTACAGTGTCTGTCAGGTTTGCGTTTCCCTCTTGCTACTAGCTGCTCGCTAATCCCTGCTATCAGCTGTTTTCTGTTTATCTACTGCCAGTGGGTTGCACATGCGGCGTGCTACTCCCACAAGTCTTCAACAGCCCCTCCTGTTGCCTCAATCTTTTTAAACTAAAAGGGGTCTGCCAATATGACTACCCTATGAGGCAGAAAATTGGGCACCTCGGATCAACTCTCCAATCCAGCTCTGTGTGTCTAAACGCTCGCAGCTTGCCGGCAAAACGGCCCAACATTGGCGGAAAGTCTGGCAAAATAAAAGGGGCTCTCCCCCTTTGGGGCTTGAACCCTAATAATAAAGAGTCTCCTCACAGCATGACATCATCAGATGTTACCTACATTTTTCTGCAGTATTCGATTTGATATTACAGTTAGACATGGATTTTTGAGTGCTGAGGATGTCAAAATTGTTGTTATATCTAACTAAAATGGAGGGAGTGTCTGCCGTTCGTCCGCCCGTCCGCCCGTCCGTCGATTTTCTTGAAGACCATTCATCCAATGAACTTCACATTTGGATAGTGTGTTGCTGAGGACTAAAGGATGTGCGCTGATGACTGCAGGCTCAAGATGTACACAGCATATTAATTAGTATTGGGTTACTACTACCAGAAGTTCACACTGTTGTGTATTGAGAAAGGACCCCTTGACTTAAAAATGAACTATTAATTTAACATAACTGGACAGCATGCTGGGTACAGTTCACTCTCCAGCACTCGCTGCTGTACATTTGAGAACAAATGAAGGAAGAGAGACCGAGATGTTACACTGGAGCAAACTCAAGCATCTGTGATGTAAATTTCCAAATGAATGCTTGTCTTCCCTAAAGCAGCCAGGCTTTGACATAATGTAAAATGTTTGTTTAAGCTTTTGTACCCAAGTGACGCATATACTCTGGCATTGCTTGGGGATGCAAATATTTCATGGCAGGTGTATTTCTCAGGACCAAAGGAAGTGCAGTTTTGAGTGTGAAGTTGTTTGGATGAATGGCTTTTAGAGAAAACTGCAAGCAGCAATACTGGAGGCCAAAAATTGGGCCATTCCCAACAGGCATGTTTTGATTTCTGATTTAAAATGCCTCTGGTGGTGTGAAAAGAAGAAGCAGACAGAGCTAAGGGGAATGATGATGAGGTGGCTTCTTGTGTTACCATGGCTAGGTGGAAGACACCATCCACTGGGCCCAATGCAGAGGCTTCGGTGAGGAGATGCTCCGTTCCCTCCAGTGTGCTGACGTCATTGGTCGACACCAGTACCTCCACACCCTGACTCTGCCATTCACGCACTCGCTTCGCCTGGTAACCTAACAACAGTTTCAAAGTAAAAGTTACAGCAGTGCCAAGATCCAAATTACTGTCACGTGTTACACAGTTTGTACAGGTTTGTATTGTGTACAGATTTTATGATATTAATGTTTGTTCTGGAGCATCCACTATCAAACATCTATCTATCGGAAGTTATTACATACTCTATAACAGGCCACAAACACGGGACAAGATAGCTGGTTAAAAAAATCCAAGTGATCCCATAAACCTTCTTTGTGGTATGCCATCCAGGTTAGGCCCTATCTGCAGGTGAAAAGACACCAACACCTCTCTAGGTGGTATGTGCTGGGAGACAGGCTGGTGGCAGGATGTGTGAAGCTACTGGTAACAAGACTTAAAAGGTGGAGCTTACTAATAAGCTGTGCAGGTTGACATCATTAGGGTTTACCAGAACTTTACTGAGATATTCTGTGTGCATAACAAAATATTGTTTAGCCTAAATGTGACATTTGATTACTGTAGAAGAGACTGCTCATGAAGAGTAGAGATGTATTATACTATTCAACAAGACTGCATTAGAAGCAAAAGTACTGCTAGTATTGACTTATTAACTAGAATTACCGCCCACAATTGTATGCCTCCTATGAAAACACGGATGCTTCACACACATCTTCCCCCCGACAGCACAGAGGATCTATACAACCGGCATAGTTTCAGGGTGGACACCCAAAATGAGTGTCATCAATTCAGTTTGACCAAATGTCTCCCCTGCTGTTCCTGAGATATGACATTGAGTAATGCAGATTATGATGTCACAGTGAAGCTGACCTTTGACCTTTTGGATATAAAATGTCATCACTTCATCATTTTATCCAATTAGACATTTGTGTACAGTTTTGTCATAATTAGCACAAGACATCTTGAGTTATGGCCATAAAACATGTTTTGTGAGGTCACAGTGACCTTGATCTCAGACCACCAAATTTTAATCAATTTATTCTTCAGTTCAAGTGGACATTTGAGTCAAATTTGAAGAAATTCCCTTGAGGTGTTCGCAATATCCCATTCACAAGAATGGGACAGACCTGACAACCTGAAAACAAAATGCTTCCAGCCACAGATATTGCCAGTGCGGAGGCGTTACAAAACAACAAATCCAGAGCACTAACTTAACTTTTAAGGGCCTCTAAAACATTCCTCAAGGAGACAGCTATAGTATTTGTGTGGTAAGCTCAACACAATAAAGGCCTGTGTGCAGGGCTGGATTGGCTATGTATATATATATATATATATATATATATATATATTATGTATTATGTACACACACACATATATATATACATATACAGTACAGGCCAAAAGTTTGGACACACCTTCTCATTCAATATGTTTTCTTTATTTTCATGACTATTTACATTGTAGATTCTCACTGAAGGCATCAAAACTATGTACTTAACATGTTATGTACTGAACAAAAAAAGGTGAAATAACTGAAAACATGTTTTATATTCTAGTTTTTTCAAAACAGTCACCCTTTGCTCTGATTATTGCTTTGCACACTCTTGGCATTCTCTCGATGAGCTTCAAGAGGTAGTCACCTAAAATGGTTTTCCAACAGTCTTGAAGGAGTTCCCAGAGATGTTTAGCACTTGTTGGCCCCTTTGCCTTCACTCTGCGGTCCAGCTCACCCCAAACCATCTCGATTGGGTTCAGGTCCGGTGACTGTGGAGGCCGGGTCATCTGCCGCAGCACTCCATCACTCTCCTTCTTGGTCAAATAGCCCTTACACAGCCTGGAGGTGTGTTTGGGGTCATTGTCCTGTTGAAAAATAAATGATCGTCCAACTAATCGCAAACCGGATGGGATGGCATGTCGCTGCAGGATGCTATGGTAGCCATGCTGGTTCAGTGTGCCTTCAATTTTGAATAAATCCCCAACAGTGTCACCAGCAAAACACCCCCACACCAACACACCTCCTCCTCCATGCTTCACAGTGGGAACAAGGCATGTGGAATCCATCCGTTCACCTTTTCTGCGTCTCACAAAGACACAGCGGTTGGAACTAAGGATCTCAAATTTGGACTCATCAGACCAAAGCACAGATTTCCACTGGTCTAATGTCCATTCCTTGTGTTTCTTGGCCCAAACAAATCTCTTCTGCTTGTTGCCTCTCCTTAGCAGTGGTTTCCTAGCAGCTATTTGACCATGAAGGCCTGATTCGCATAGTCTCCTCTTAACAGTTGTTCTAGAGATGGGTCTGCTGCTAGAACTCTGTGTGGCATTCATCTTGTCTCTGATCTGAGCTGCTGTTAACTTGCGATTTCTGAGGCTGGTGACTCGGATGAACTTATCCTCAGAAGCAGAGGTGACTCTTGGTCTTCCTTTCCTGGGTCGGTCCTCATGTGTGCCAGTTTCGTTGTAGCGCTTGATGGTTTTTGCGACTCCACTTGGGGACACATTTAAAGTTTATGCAATTTTCCGGACTGACTGACCTTCATTTCTTAAAGTAATGATGGCCACTCGTTTTTCTTAAGTTAACTGATTGGTTCTTGCCATAATATGAATTTTAACAGTTGTCCAATAGGGCTGTCGGCTGTGTATTAACCTGACTTCTGCACAACACAACTGATGGTCCCAACCCCATTGATAAAGCAAGAAATTCCACTAATTAACCCTGATAAGGCACACCTGTGAAGTGGAAACCATTTCAGGTGACTACCTCTTGAAGCTCATCGAGAGAATGCCAAGAGTGTGCAAAGCAGTAATCAGAGCAAAGGGTGGCTATTTTGAAGAAACTAGAATATAAAACATGTTTTCAGTTATTTCACCTTTTTTTGTTAAGTACATAACTCCACATGTGTTCATTCATAGTTTTGATGCCTTCAGTGAGAATCTACAATGTAAATAGTCATGAAAATAAAGAAAACGCATTGAATGAGAAGGTGTGATATTTAAATATATTACCACCAGGATGCATATGAGAAGTGAATGAGCACATTGATTTTCTGGCATTGGAACTCTCTTCCAGGGCACTAAGGGTACTACTGAGATATATTTTAATTTTGGTAACAGCGCAGCGTGTGAGTATGGCATTTCACCAATCATATTGGGCTGCCATGGTCAAAAATTCCAGGGCCATTTTTTTTCGTCCCAGTCCAGCCCTGCGTCACAGAGGTGTCTACAGTCATTTACATCCTTTGAAAACTGTACTACAATAATGTGGTAATGGAAATGAGAAAACATGAAGCCAAGACTGTGATTTGCACTGCTTTTATGACAGCAAACAGTGCACTTCATATCATACTGGGAAAAGTTTGCTTTTCTCCCTTTATATGACTCCCTGTTTCCTAACAATACCAGTGTTTTTTGTATGTGACATCATTAATTTCAGGCCAGTGTAATTGAGCTGCACCTTCAGCAGCTTAGAGTCATGTGCTTACCATTTCTAATGCCTGATCTGGAGGTCAGCACCAGTTTGCGGGCTCCTCTCTCTGTCAGCCACTGAGCAAGTTCCAGACCAAAGCCCCCCAGTCCACCAGTGATGATGTAAGAGTGGGAGGGGAGACAGAAGGTGCGACAGATAGCTGGAAAAGACAAAGGGGCAGAGGCAGTTTGGACTGCTGAATCCCTCTCCTCATGACAGACCTGTGTGAAGAGAAGAACCTTTAAGAGTATTGTTGTTGTACTGTAGTATTTTCCAGTTATAGTCACAACACATAACAATTTCACCAGAAACTGGGGTGGAAAGTATTTATTCCAACATGTAATTACAGTTCATACATATGACATCTAGTTATTTTTTTAACATGGACTTAACGTATGAAGTTCTCCTGTGTTCTCTTTCTAATATTCAGTTCAATTTCAATTTTATTTATAAAGCCCAATATCACAAATCACAATGTGCCTCACAGGGCTTTACAGCATACGACATCCCTCTGTCCATTGGACCCTCACAGCGGATAAGGAAAAACTCCCCCAAAAAAAACCTTTAACGGGGGGGAAAAAACTGTAGAAACCTCAGGAAGAGCAACTGAGGAGGGATCCCTCTTCCAGGATGGACAGACGTGCAACAGATGTTGTACAGAACAGATCAACATAATAAATTAACAGTAATCCGTATGACACAATGAGACAGAAAGAGAGAGAGAGAGACAGAGAGAGAGAGAGAGAGAGAGAGATGCAGGACAGACGGTAATGACAGTAGCTTACAACAACATTAATGAAAGTAATAATATTATAATTAATAATAATATATAACAACAATAATAATAATAATACATCATGACAGGTTGCTCAATTCTGAACAATCTATAGTTCTGTCACAGTCATATCAAAGTGTGAAGATGAGTTGTGAAACTGACCTGCAGGAGGACCTTGCCAATGTGCTTGCCCTGAGCCATGTATCTGAATGCTTCCTCCACTTGTTCTCTCTCGAACACTGTGGTCCTTAGAGGCTGAACCACACCTCCCATAATGCCTTCCTTCAGTAGCTGGGAAACTTCCTCCCACTCCTGGTTGCCCACTTCAAAGAGAGCGTCCAACAGGATGCCATGGAATGCCACGTTCTTCAGGAACAGAGCCATGCCTGGAGAAATCACAACAACATGAAGACGCAGTGTAACTCAGTGCTGACCATTCTGAACCCTAACCACACCTCCAACAATCTGCACTCATGTGCCCTCTGCCTAATTTTCTTATTCTCTGTGTTGTGGACAATTATGGGCAGCTCTCAGGTGAGCTTGGGGCTTTATTAAAAGGTAGCAACCAGGTGCCAAATTGTAAGCAGCAGGGATCCAGGAGACACAGTGCCAAAAAGAAACCTGCAAATATAGCGAGGTGAAACATCAAACAAAAATGAATCTGGAGTTGACTTTTGCTTTGACTTCTACTGGTGAGTGTGTTTACAGACTGTAACAGACACTCCTGCACAGTATATCTTTAAGATCACCTAGAATATTACCTGTAAATGATCACAGCAAGCAACTATTCCTTGTTTTCTTTGAAGAGGTAAAAGACATAACATTTACACAATTCTAATTTCCTCTGTTATTTATAGGAACATGTAATAACTTTCATATATCATAAATTATATGTTATTTATATATTTGTAAGGGCATTTCTGAAATGAAAGGAGTGACTGACACTAAAAGCCTGAGTGTGTGAGCCTGAAGCTTCCTACTGACCCAGTGGGGAGTTGTTGGACAGGTCATATTTGCCGATTTCCAGGAATCGTCCGTGTCTGGCTAGGCAGCGAATGCTAGCCTGCAACTTCTCCTCAGCCAGAGAGTTCAGCACCACATCCACACCTGAAACACACACACACACACACACACACACACACACACACACACACAATACACTATTATGCCTATCCCAAAAAAAGCGTAGTTTGTGCAGTGGCACTGTGATCTCTACATGTAATCGAGTCATTGATTGTTCAACAAACCCAGTTGCTCCTTTCAAAGCTCAAAAGCACTGCAAAGCTGCTGTTTCGAAGAGGTAGCTCTTCTTTTAGAAATCTTGTGTGAGGCATGATATTTGGAACACAGCTTGTTACTACAGAAAGACGTGTCTGACCTTTGCCCTTTGTGTGAAACAGGACATGCTGTTCAAATGAGGTGTCTCTGGAGTTAGCGAAGGACTCTGCTGAGAGCTGAGGGAACCTCTCCTGTAGGTAGGCCCGCTTCTCCGCTGAGCCTAGAGATGGAAGGGTTAGGGTTAAAGAGAGTTTTTATGAGATACTATCTCATAACTATAAGTATGACTTAGTAACACATAATACACAAAAGGCACACTTAGTAGGTAACATAATAATATAATATCTACTAACTGCTCCTGATGTTTGCACTATCAGTGTGTGAGTGTGCATTTGAATGATCATTGCTTCTGATGATCCTTGACACCATCAACAAATGATTGATCAGTTTGAGCAGTGATGTTGGCAAGATTACTCAAACTCTGGAATTTTCTCAAGCTGAACTTCAGGATCTAAAGATTGGATATCAAAGCTCTCTGGGCTGCCATAAAACAGTGAGTAAGGATTTGGTTAGTATCCAATCTTCTCTAGATAACCTATCATCTAAAAGTGACTATTTAGAAAACCAAACCAGACGCAACAACCTACTATTTGATGGCATCCCTGATTACAAAACTGAAACATGGCATGAATCTGAGACCAAGGTGAAAAAACTAAAATCAGAACATCTACAGATGGACCCCTCTCACATTGAGTTAGAGAGAGCCCACAGGACGGGGAAGTTTGATGCTGAAGGCCGACCTACATCTGTTGTGGTGAAACTTCTGCGGTTCAAAGACAAATACCTGAAGGGTACCAAGTTCTATATCAATGAGGACTTCTCAGAAAAGGTTCGGCTTAGAAGGAAAGAGCTTCTCCCCCAGCTCAGAGAGGCACGTAACCAAGGAAACGTAGCCTACCTGAAATACAACCAGCTGGTTGTGCATCCCCCCGCACTGCTCCATCCATGAAGGAGGCACGGCCTAACTACACTTGAATTGACTTCTTTCTGTCTTTTATTTTATTTTTTATTTTATGGACTTTGACACTTCACTCCGAGCTCAGTCTACAAGTATTGGCTGCTCTCATGAAGATAAGTATTTTCTTTCTTTCTCAGATGCTGACCCTGATGCAAACTCAGTGTTTTCAAACAAGGTTTTATTTATTTATCCTGTCCTTATTTTTCTGGGACTCCTTAAAGTCTCCCTGTGTGGATAAAAGGATTGCTAATGACAACTGTTTCTCTTTGTTTCACCTTAATACTCATAGTTTACCTAAACATTTTGACAATCTTATTGATGATCTTGGTATGCTGCCAATTGATTTTTCAGTAATAGGTTTGTCCGAAACATGGCTGAATAGCCAAAAAGTGTCTATGTTTTCTATGAGCAATTATAACCACTATTCCTGTTTTAGACCTGTGTGTTGTGGAGGAGGTGTGTCTGTCTTTATGAAGGAGAGCATTAAATCCTCCCTTCGAAATGATCTTGTTACTCTTATGGGAGATGAAGCTGAGGCTGTTTTTCTAGAGCTTGTTGAGCCTTTCTCTAACAAGGTTGTTATTATTGGCTGTATTTATAGACCACCTGATTCCAATATCAATCGCTTTATTGACAGCTTTTCTACTACCCTCAGTAAGATCATCCATGAAAAAAAGATTTGCTATATTATGGGTGACTTTTACATTAATCTCCTAAATAATCAGTCATCTCAATTTATTAACCATCTTAATGCCACGTCCTCCTTCTCCTTCATAACAAGAGCTACAAGAATCACTGCTTCAAATGAAACACTGATTAACAATATATTTACTAATTTCTGTTGTGCTGCTGGGATATCTAGCAATTTGTTCTGCGACTTATCCGACCATCTTCCTGTGTTTTATCTTGAGCCAACAAATGGGAAATCAAATTCTTCTACCAGGCCTAGTGAGGTCTTCCTTAATTTTAACAATAGCAATATGAGTAGGTTCACTGATAAATTATCCACTGCTACTTGGTCTGCTGTTGAATCTAAAAATGATACTCAATTGGCTTATGATATCTTCCATGCTATATATTTTAAGATCTTTGATGATGCTTTTCCACTTCAGAGAACTAAAAATAAATCACCTAATCCAAGTAAATCCTGGTTAACCAATGGTCTGAAACGCTCCATTGCCAAAAAGCATAAACTCTACCGTGACTATCTCACCAGTCCCACTCCATTATTTTTGAATCGATATACAACTTACAGAAATAAATTGAATCACCTGCTGAGAATATCAAAACCTAAGTTTTATGAATCTAAACTCACTGAGTCTCAGAATTATATGAAAAACACATGGAGGACTATCAATGAACTAAGTGATCATGGCGGCAGCGTGGAGTCGCAGTGTGGCAGGTCCTACGACCCCGCGCACCCTTTTCCATTAAGGAGGCCATTTACCGTATCACAGAACATGCCTATCAAAAACTGCACCAAGGGCAAAGCAGTTTTTTATCAGCAAAAAGACCTGGGATGTTTCATGGAGTGCTTTTTTGACTATTGTTGCTTCTCACTGCTGTATCACCTGTACATATCCACCTGGCCAGAGCAATCAGCGCTGATGGAAAGCACCTGTGTCTCCCGGCACTTGGACCTGGATCAAACGCCGGCTTTCGGCCAAACGACGACTGTCAGTGAGTTTGCACTATAATCTGCTGGGATATTATGCGACCTATTCCTCTGTCCTGCGGCTCGGGTGAGCACAAGTACCACAGCGAATCACTGTTCCTGCGGACCGGTCATTGGTCACACCGTTTCGGAGAATGGCAGGTCTCCTCTTCACGCTGCTCCTGCTGTTTGGAGATGTCCAGCTGAATCTGGGGCCAGTGACTTCTGGAGCGCTGCAGAATTTCAGTGCTGATTTGTGCCCAAGTGTGTCCGGGACTCCTTTGGTGCTGGTGGTGAGTAAGCATGAACCTTCTGAGCGGGGCTTCTCCCTTTACAAACCGAACTCTTTTAACATCGGACATGATTACCTAATGAAAAAATCTGCTGCTGACCCCACCGTGCGCTGTAATTCTGCAGTGAGGAGGCAGAGGTTATTCAAAACTTTTCAAACTGTCAATCATGCGAAAGTTTTTATGGGACCCAAAGCTGAAACCGAGGGGACTATTCGGCGGACAATTTAACATCAGAAGCATTACTCCAAAAAGCAATCAGTTAATTCATCTTTTGTCTGACTCAAACATGGACTTTCTCTGTCTGACTGAAACGTGGTTGAAACAGTCTTCTCCCGCAAGTGTATTCATGGTGCCTGGGTACCAATGTTTTAGATGAGACTGACCTGATGGCAGGGGAGGTTTTATGTTAGAGAAGACATTAAATGTGAACGTGTGATTTACAAAGCGGGTAACACCTTGGAATATGTTGGGATAAAAATTATGTTGTCTCAACAAATGTCTTTTAACATCATAGGTGTCTATCGGCCTCCCTCTGCAGGTGACACTTTCTATGATCAACTCACAGAAGTTTTGAAAGAGTGCAATCACAACAAAGAATTATTGCTCATGGGTGATTTTAATGTTAATTGGGAGGACAAATCCAAGAGGAAAAAACTAAAAATGATCACAGAGAAATTCCACTTAGAACAACTAGTGAAAGGCCCAACTAGGATTGCAAAATGTTCTAATACACAAATTGATCTGATATTTACCAACAAACCTGATAGAAAAACTAAAAGTTATAATTTACTTACTGGTTTGTCCGATCATAACTTAACTCTATGTGCTAGAAAATTGTCCAGAAATAGATTCAGGAACACAACTAGCAAGACAAAAATCTGTCAGTGCATACCCAGAGGTAGAAAAGAAGAATTTGCAAGTGAAATTAACAATTTGAATTGGGGTGATGTACTATCCTCTGAAGAGCTGGACTATGGGTGTGACACTTTCACTGACAAAATTAATTCTGTGAGGGATAGATTTAATGTGAGGGTTCAGATAAAACCTAAAAACAAAAACAATTTACCTTGGTTTAATGTAAATTTGTGGAAGCTGATGAAAACTAGAGATGCTGCATTAAGGAAGGCAATTAAAACTACAAGCGACACTGACATGTTGCTCTATAAAGGCCTAAGGAATAAAGTTATCCAAGAGCTAAGGTTAGCTAAATCTCGTTTTTATATCAATATATTGAATGAGACAAAAGGCAACAATAAAATGATATGGAAAACATAGATGATCTCACAAGGAGGAATCCAGAATCTTTTGGTGATCTCACATTAAAAGTACAGGGAGAGTTAATTGAAGATAATTGTGCTGTTGCTTCTGCCTTTAATAATTTTTTTCTTGAGTCTGTATGTGAACTTGGGAAAAAATTTTCACCAAGGGAACTGGATATTGCTTCATTGGACACAACAGACCAGGTTTTTGAACTGATAGAAACAAATGTGTCACAAGTACAGAAAATCATCAGCTCCTTAAAAATCTCCAAAAGTAGAGATGCTTTTCACCTTGACACCAAGTTTGTTAAGTCACACAAAGATATCTTAGCTTGTCCGATTACTCATCTAATTAATTTGTCTTTTAAACTGAGCCTTTTTCCTGAGGACTGGAAATGTGCCATTGTCACGCCTGTTTTTAAATCTGGAGACCGCCTTGAAGCCAGTAACTACAGACCTATAAGCATACTGCTGGTACTCTCAAAAGTTGCTGAGAAGATCGTCATTGAACAACTGACTACATTTCTTAACACTAGCAATTTTGGTCTACATCGTATGCAATTTGGTTTTAAAGCCAAACATTCCACTGAGACTGCTACCTTGCATTCAATAGAGCAAATTAAATCAAGGCTGGACAAAGGAGGAGTCGGTACTGTATTCTTAGATCTGCATAAAGCATTCAATACAGTCAATCACAGTGTTTTAACATCAAAACTTACTAAATTTATTTGTTCTCCTAGAGTGCTGGCCTTGATGTCCTCATATCTATCAAACGGGAGGCAATGTGTTAGAGTGTGTGATGCACAGTTTAACTACATGAAGTGCACTATGGGCGTTCCATAAGGATCAGTTTTAGGTCCCTTATTATTTAGTCTTTATATCAACGATCTTGCAGAAGAGTGTGCTGATGTAGACCTACAGATGTACGCAGATGACACTGTTGTATATGTACATGCTAAAACAGCTAACTTAGCAGCTGTCCAGTTAACAACTGCACTGGAAAGGATCACTTTTTGGCTTGATCAATCATGTCTGAGTTTAAATGTAGATAAGACAAAATGTGTGTCTAAAACCATGGTACAACCTCCTAATGTTGGTATTCTAATTAAAGGCAAACAAATTGACATAGTTTCTGATTTCTGATCTTGGCGTGATTCTGGACTCAAATTTGAACTTTAAGAAACATATTTAAAAAATGGTTAAATCCATAAAATACAACCTAGCAAATTTCAGACATTTCAGACAAACTTAAAAAACTCTGGATAAAAAGCCAATGCGTCACCATCACTGCAGGATAGTGGAAAAATATAAGTTATTCAGCTTTGAGAATTTCAGGTTATTTTCCAATTTGTGTGTGGTTTAAAAATTTTAAATGGTTTGGCCCCTCCTCCACTATGTGACTTTGTGCATACTCGCCCGTTAAATTATATCACATCCTCCAGAATATCCTCCATACGAGATTGTACCATACCCATTCGCCGCTCTGTAACTGGGCAATCAGCTTTTTCTGTAAAAGCCACAAATCAGTGAAACACCCTGCCTGATGTTGTGAGGAGCTGCAGCACTGTCAGCACTTTCAAAATCAACCTAAAAAACCGGTTAAAAGATGCTCACTGACTTGGTCTTCAGAACTTGTTTTTTGGAGTGTGTGTGTGTGTGTGTGTGTGTGTGTAGCTTGTTACTTTATGTCTATCCTTGTATACTGTTTTTATCTGTTTTGCTATTGTACTGTAGTTTTTAATGTGCCAATGGACTACAGATGCGAATTAGCTTGAAGATATAATCTGGTACGGTGCATCAAATGGTGACATTTATGTTTGAGCTATACATTGTCCCTTTTAAATAAAAGTAAATAAAAAAAGTGAAAAATAAGACTGATAGGATTGTACAAAGTCAATTCAGAGGAGTTAATAAAGCTTTCTCAGATTCTCTTGAAATAGCCAATGAATTCAATAATTTCTTTGTCTCTATCGATCCTTTATTCACAGACAGTTTACCACAGACCCCGCTGTCTATCTCTGGGATTAAGTCCCCCTCTTCTTCTTTTGCTTTTTGTCCCATCACTGAGATTGAGCTCACTGATGTTGTTAACAAAATGAAACTATCTGCCCCAGGTCATGATGAACTGAAATCCTCAATACTCAAAATAAGCCTTCCATTAATCTCCAAACCTCTCCTTCATATTTTCAATCTCTTCCTTGAAACCGGTGTATATCCTGCACAATTTAAATGGGCTTAAGTCATTCCTCTTTTTAAAGATAATGATCCTAGTATATAATTGTTTGTATAAATAAAATGACAATAATATTCTATACCATCATCAGTATGGGTTCAGAGAGAAACATTCCACTTCTATGGCCCTCACTCGACTTGTAGATAACATCACCAAGGCTACCGATAATAAAGAAATAAAACTTGGAGTATTTGTCGACCTATTGAAGGCATCTGATATTGTCAATCATGACATTTTATTATAGAAACTGTCTCTCTATGGTTTATGCAGTTCAAATCTTTCATGGTTCAAAGGCTATTTGTCTGAATGCAGTTTGTTTCTTGAAACAGTACCTCATCTGAATTTAAGTCAATTTCAAAAGTATATTTTATTCTCTTTGCAGATGACTCCAACATGTTTTTATCTGGTAAGAATGGACCCAAATTAATATCAGAAATTAACACTGAATTGCGCAAAGTTGACACCTGGTTCAAGGCAAACAAATTGGCACTTAAGATAAAGAAAAGCTCATACATGTTATTACCCCTAGAAATCAACAAGCAACAAACACTCATGTTTATACTGACAATAACATCTTGGAAAGGGTCACTGTAACTAAATTTCTAGGTATTCTTATTGATGACAATCTCACTTGGAAAAGTCATATTACGTTCATTTCAAACAAGATTGCAAAAAATATTATCAGGAGAATACCTCATTTACTGTCTAGAAAAGTCCTCATCAATTTATATTATACTATGATTTATCCTTTCATTTCATACTGTAATATTACTTGGGCAAGCACTTTCAAGAGCAACCTCAACTGTATCCTTACCTTACAAAAACAATTTATGAAAATGGCAAAATTTTCCAACTCTGCTGTAAATATTTTTCAAATATGTATTTTTGTTTATCAATCCATTCACAAGTTACTTCCAATCTGTTTCTATTCTGTATTTCAGTTCAATTCCCAAATTCATCACTTCAACACAAGGTCAGCAAATAATCTTAATCCTACCCTTTTCAGGTCTACTTTCTCACAGTTCTCAATTAGATTCAGAGGTCCCCACTTTTGGAACATGTTACCAGTCCACATTAGAACCTGCACAAGTATAAACCCTTTCAGTTGAGCAACGCATAACCACCTGCTTCCACTACATCACTACATACTTTGAGATTATTTTCTTACTATTTTTATGATGGTTTTTTTTTTTTACATTATTGTACATATTATTTTTATGTTGAATATTTGTCTCTAGGAGGACCACTTGACAAGCCCTTAGGTTTTTTTTTTGGTTCCTCCTGCACATTTGTGATAAGTTGTATCTAGTCTATAGATTGTATGTCTTTCTTGTTCTACTCTTTCATCGTGCGGTTTTATATTTTTTCTCTCTTGTGCTAATAAATAAATAAATCGAATCAGATCAAATCAAATCAAATCCTAATGACCAGGTGGCACAGTGCATAGTAGCCTCAACCACCAGTGTACGAATGTCTGTGTGAATAAGTGAATGCTGGCTTATGTTGTAAAGAACTATATAAATGCAGTACATTTACCATATTATAATTATGAGAAAGACCACAGGCAACTAGTTACAATGCTCTGTTGTGCTATGTTGTAAAAACCTGCCGGTTCACACCAATCAACTAGATGAGACACTGGCTACGGTTACATGATGGCTTCTCATTCGGAATGAAATAAATCTGAATAAAATCATTCGGAATTAAAGTTTTTCCAGGTAGTTTACATGGGAAATATTCATTCCAATGAGGGTTTACACGGGAGATCAGTTTAATTGCCTTTATTCAGGTCTGTGCAAGGTTTGGGGCAGGGAAGGTTTCTGATTGGACTGGGGGCGGGGCGGATGTTACGTGTTTACATTTACCGGAAGATAACACTGTAGTCCTCGCTCCGGATAACAAGATGCTTGACGACACTTTTCTTAGTGCCTTTTTCGGGCGTGTTTTGCTTATATTCTTGAAGCAGCAGTACGACAGCAACCTTGTTCTGCTAATGCTTCATCTGCTGAGGAGGAGAAGGGAGGTAGAAGACCGTGCTGTGGCGAATGGAAACCGGTAAGTGCAACGAGTCTGACTGCTCTATCTCAGCCCGTTGCTATGCAGCCCGTTGCTATGCACGCTATATACGTCATCGCGCCAGAAGGGCAAGGAAAAGAGGATGCGCAGGAAGACCGGAACTAACTTAAAGAGGAGTGAGTGTATACATGCACACAAAATCCTTTCATTTGGAATTACAAACGGAATAAACCACCCCCTTTAACCGGATTTAATTTTCAATCGGAATGACCATTTTTCAATCGGAACGACTGTTTACGTGACCACTTTTAATCGGAATGGCCTTTCATTGTGATTAAAAGTGGAATTAAACTGTCCATGTAAACGTACTGAGTGTGTCATCTCTGTGCAGTAACTCTCTGTACTTCAGTTCTAATTTTTACCTTTTCAGGTTTATTTTGTAACTGAATAAAATTGCTATCTTCTTAAAATATGTATGAGGATAGTGATGGTGAGATAGTGGCCACAGTTAGATTTGTAGTAGTGATGAAACGGCAAAAAAACAAACAAAATGAGCCTCAGGTATCTGTATTAATATGTACACCACAATAATATATATATAACCAGCGCCAATTTATCAGTCAGTGAGAATGTGTAGGGCATAGGCAGATACAGTGAGCAGCGGCCCATGGTCTGACACCAGCACACCACAAGGACGGAAACAGAGGGCTCAGTGAGGACAAAGCATCTGCTAACATTTTGACTTGACCAGCGGACTTCACTACAGGCCAATTGGCTGTTGAAACAGGTGACATGCTTTAAGTTCTAAAAAGAGCCACTGGCAATTTGACCAGCTGACTTGGAGGTGACACCATCAGCCGGCTTGAGTTGAGCTCAGAGCAGCCAATTTACACCACTGCAACTTTTCTCTGCAACGCTCTAAAATGGTTTCATCTCATTTGGTCTGAACTGGCCTTCACAGTTTTCATCCATGTCTGTGAAAACATGGATGCTTCACACACAGAAGAGCTATACAATCAGCACAGTTTCAAGGAGCCACCCAAGATAAGTGTCAGCAATTTAGTATCTGACCAAATGTCTTCTCTTCTGTTCCTAAGATATGATGACATGATGGCCTGAAAAATTATTTTATGCAGGATATTATGATGTCACAGTGAAGTTGACCTTTGACCTTTTGGATATAATCTATCATCATTTTATCATTTATCGTATTAGAATTCTTAGGTAATGGCATAAAGCCTGTTTTGTGAGGTCACAACGACCTTGACCACCAAAATCTAAACAGTTGTGTTTTGTGCCAAATTTGAAGAAATCCCCTTGAGGCCTTCTTGAGATATCACACTCATGAGAATGGGTGTACATGAGAATGTACAGCCTGGGCATGGATGGACAGATGGACACGAAACATAAAATGGTGGTGGATTTTGGTGCAAATGCTTCAAGTAGCAATGGGCAGTTATATGAAATAACATACCACAATGGATAAGAAATCATATCAGAGCTATTTTTCTGTCACTATGACAGTGTGTAATGTGAGTGTTGAATATTTACCCACTGTAGTGAAGACTTTGCATTTCTTGCTGAGTGCTATGGCGATGGCAGCCTGGCCAACACCCCCTGAACCTGAGTGGATGAGAACCGTCTCTCTGGGACGGAGCCTGCCGCGCACCACCAGAGAGTAGTAGGCTGTAGCGTAGACCACTGGCACTGAGGCTGCCTGCTCCAGTGTCCTACACACACACACACACACACACACACACACACACACACACACACACACACACACACACACACACACGCATCACTTAGTTTTACATTGAGGGCAAAGAGAACACTTGATTACACAATGATCATATCAAATGCACATCAGCTTTCAACAATTACCTAATGAGATTTCAGCTGCTGGAATAATGGGAGAACCTTTGGAATACTGTATAACATTTGCTTTGCTCTCTCTGTGTGTTATGCCTACCTATACACACCTAAAAGATATATTAGCAAAAACTAAAATTTAAAGCAGGTCAGGCAGTGAAATTTACTTTTTGTAATAATTTCATTTTTATTTATTATTTTCAAATGTATTCCTCTTCTCCGTCTTTGCAAGTAAGCAACTGGAGTTTTACGTACATCACTGCCACGTAACCATAATGTATTTTCTTGCATCAAATGCGTAACTCCGCAACTGACGCAAAAAATCAATTTTCTCTAATGACATTTAAACGTACTGAGTGTTTAACATATAAAAATGTGACACTGACCAGCTGTGGGGAACTTTCCAGAGGAACCGTTTGTCAGCATCCACGCTTGTTGCCAGGCCTTTAGCAGGCAGCAGTCCCATCACTCGCTGACCGGTGGGGTCACGACCAGAAAACTCCATACCCAACATGCACTGCTGCAGAGCTAGGTCACCTACATTACGTACAATGAAACGGAGAAGTTAGTTGTCTTGATGTACAATTTGCCCGCTGTTACTTCAAATTGTAGTGTAGTCTATTGTATAGTCTAGTTTAATAGTGACCGACAAGATGCTATGGGTAACTATGATTATGAGAATGAAGACCAGAATGCAAGACTTCTTGTTGTGTGTCTCATACACACTCTCTACCTGGAATTGCGTCTGGTGGCAGTTTGCCAGTGGCCAGCATTATATCTCTGAAGTTGAGAGAGCTGTAGAAGACACGACACAACTTCACGTTGGGGTTGCTGCTCACAAAGTGGCGAAGTGGGGAGGCAATCCAGCGCAGAGAAGAGAGGTCACCTCGAGTCAACACATTGACATAGGCGTGCTCTGTCAACTCTTCATTTAAATCTGACAACCATAAAACAGATAGATGTTTCAATACAAGTGTGAGCACATCAAACATTCTAAAGGTAAATGATACGCATTCAACTAATCTGGATAAATCCTCTCTGTTAAATCAAACAGTTTTGTCTTAGTTTATTATGGTTTAAGTGGTGGTTACCAACACCTGCACTTTCTAAGATCTTCACAAAAAATGTTTTTGAATTACATACTTAACTATAAACATGTGTTTAAGAGATGTCTAAGATCACAACTTCTAACAGGCAAAATTCAAAAAACATCTATGTGTCTTTGACCAAAAACAAAAAACAGAATTAACCTAAGCATTTAAATCATCCATGTCCATTTATAAAAGGTATGATTGTGGAATGGGAGATGTAACAGAGCCAAATCCTCTGTTTTAAAGGGACAACCACAAAAGACAGAACCATGGACAGAACAAGTGTGACATTTTGAAGAAGTCTTGTGTGTACGACTCACTGCTGGGAGATTTTAAAAAACAGCTAGCGGCAGTTAGCAGCTGACTCAAAGAAGAAAAGTGGCCCAGAGTGTCTGCAACTTGTAGAGACAATGAGGTCCGTGAACTCCTACGCCTCTGAGCAGTGCTGCTGACATGTATGTTAAATGTCAGACTAGAGGCCCGACGCTGTTGTGCTACCTGTCACACCTCTTTTGCTATCGGGATGTTGGCAAGGAGGTTTAAATGAGAAGAATGCACAATGTCACATCATATCAATGGGGTACAACACGTGCAGTAAAATCTGGTCTGCACTTGGCTGAAGGCACAATAGTTGGCACACTATCATAGAACATAGAAGACTGATTTATTTCACTGAAGCATCCACAGTTTGTCTTGGGTTGGAATATTTTTGTTCAAAAAATTAAGCTATGGGTGAGAATTACAATTCTGTAATTACTGAAAAAGTCTGTCATAAAAGACCATAAACAAATGCTTTCTACATGAATACATTCTGTTGTTTATCAGCCGCTATCCATTTGAGTGGATTCAAAACTTGTGTCAGGCCGATCACACCCAAGGTGGCTAAAAAGAGCGCACACAAAGAGCACCTCAGTGGACTCCATCCAAGTATTTCTAGTGCCATTCGCTGTAACCCTCCAACATCACAGCTGCAGTTACATTGGACGTGTATCATACCCCAAAGCTCCCATGGGGTTAAAGACTGTGAACTAGCCTTCATTGAACAGCCTTGGATGTCGGCATGCTGTCTAAAGTCACACACTTGGGCGGCATGTTGCGCCTTGTTTGTTTCTGAGTAAAAAAGTAAAGGTGATGTGAAGAAGGGACTTGGTAGTTGCACTAGAATCAGGGTAATTTGGTATTAACATACTGTGAGTGATTAGCTGGTGCCTGAAGACGCCCCAGTGTCCGTCTCTGAAAACGTTCATAACCAAATCCTCCTCAAGTACTGACTGCATGGACTTATGGGCTGGCTGGAGGCTTGGTGCTTCTGAGGACTCGCTTAGATTGGACACAAATGCGCACCTGGCAACATGGAAAAAAATCATCACTTTGACCCAATACACACATAAACCCGTGGGACAAGACCTATGTACAAGAAGCTCAAAAAATGAATGGTGGTAAGACTTATGTGATGTAATGTTATACAAATGTAATGTTATGTATACACCAGGATTTACCGTATTCGGTTGCCACCTGGCTCCTGCCGTAAGCAGTTGACCATTCCCACAATGCCACAGTGGGCATTAGAGGCAGTCAACCACACTGGACAGTCTGATGACTCTGCCATCATTTCCTGCAGCATAGAATTACACAGGCACACACAGATGTCTGCATTGTTCAGCACAGTCCCCTCTGGTAGCTGCCTTTGTTGCCCTGCAACTAACTAACTACCTTGTTAGGTATGGTCTAATATGCTCTGCCTAATGTTAACCAGGATGAATTAGACATCAGCCACCTTTTTAATATGATTTTTGAATGACAGATTGAAATCTAAAAAGATTCCAAGGTATTTAAAATCAGAAACCACTGTGCGCTTCTCGTCTCTACCCAAAACATTAGGGTCCAGATGCATAAACGATGTGTATGCAAAAAACAAACAAACTTGTGTACGCCTTTTTTCACACATTATCTGGTATTTATAAAGACAGAATGTGCAATGAGAATGAGCACACCTCTCACATTTTTCAGAACAGGTGTACACATGGTTTCAGCTGAGACAGCTGCAGGTGAGATGATAAGGACAAGATTAAATATTAGTTGAGAGACAGAAAATGTTTTTAGATTGTTTTTTATTTTTGCAATGTACACTGCATTGTGAAAAATATCAACCAAAGGCACATTTATAAAGTTATTTTTAAATTATTTATAAGTGATAGATTTCATAATTATTTATTCACATTGATCACACACTGTTAGTGATCATTTAATGTTCTCCTGTGAAAACTTTGTAAAGTCAGTTTGAACATGAGCACAATGAATGAATCACTGATCATCCTCCACACATTTAACAATCATAATGATCAAGATTTTACCACAGTGATGGTTTGTAGAAATGGGATGAATTAGTGGTGCAGACACTACAAATCACCACAACTGTGCATAATGACAGCTGGTCTGGCACCATCTGAGAACCTCACCGATGTGACACAGTTGGAGACATTTCTCTTTCTGTACCATATGAGTGGTGGAGGGGCGCAACTATTGATATGCAAACGGTTGCTTAAGGGCGTTTCTACAACCATTTATGGCTCACTGTGGGTGTGGAAATGAGACAGAATCAGTTGTGTGCATGGCTTTATAAATCTGATGAAAAAAAATACACCCAATAATAGTCATAAATCTACACAGAGTTTTGTGCATCTGGCCCCAGGTTGGTGAGTCTCTGTGGGTTTCTGAGTGAAAAACATACAGATAAGTTTATGCTCAGGTATAAACCTGATATGGTTAACCAATCAGATACATGGACCATGCCAAAAATTAGTTTGTTGGTGGTTTGTTGTTTGTTTTCAGCATGTACATAGAGAGCTGTGTCATCAGCATATGTTGACTAATGAGCAGACTAATATACAATCTGAACAAAACAGGTCCAGTATTGGTCCTTCAGGAACACCAGTGTTACACATTATAACATACTTTAATGGTTTCATTGTGTTGGGATGACACAAACAATTTTCTACTTCCTTTCACCTAACATTCTGAAAAATTATTTCAGGCCACTGTTGGACAAAAGCCAAACACATACAGAAGGATATGGAACTCACCTTAAGTGTTTCCACCCACATGTAGTTGGTGCTGTCCACAGAAATGAAAATGGGCTGTTTCCCAGGAGACCGACAGCGACACAGAAACAGGGCGGAGCCATAAAAAGACTTCCTAACAGCCACCAAGCTGAGGGAGGCCTCAGAGAACATCCTCTCCCATTCAGCCTGGTGAGAAGAGGAAGATAATATCAGCAAAAAAAGCAAACAGCTTGCTCTCACATATTCAGTGTGGTGGTAGCGTCTCAGCATATGACATAATATTATCATTTCATATTCCTCGGCTTTACTGCACGTCACTGATCAGCTTTTTCTCAGGAGCCTTTGTGCTCCACTGTCTCGCAGGTTCCCTCGTTTCCGAGCTACGCTTGGATGGTGTGTCATGGTAACTGCCTCATGCCTCCTACTGCTACTGATATTATCAGTCATACTTCTACCAATACTATTGGTAGGGATTTAATATGCTGTAAAGCCTTCTGAGGCAAATTGTGATTTGTGATGTTGGGCTTTATAAATAAAATTGAATTGAATTGAATATAATGTCATATTAAAGAAATACTTCAACTACAAAATGACCATCTGAATATCACTACTCCTGCATGTTACTTTGAAATTATGAAGGAAGCTTTGTTTTTCTCGCATGCCTCAATACTGAATGGAGAATCTAAAAGAGGTGAACAGTCTTTATGAAGTGAAGTACAGGGGCCGTGTTTCACAACAGCAAAACCACACCAATCAGCCAAAAACATTAAAAAATACTGGCCAGTGAAGTGAATAACATTGATGACTTCATTACAATGCGATGTTCTGCTGGGAAACCTTAGGTCCTAGCATTTATGTGGATGCCACTTGAATGCCCATGACTTCACACCCACCCAAACACTGTTGCAGACCAAGTATCCCCCCTCATGGCTCTGACCTGTCAAGGCATGGACAAAGGACCTCTGGGTGTGTCCTGTGGTGTCTGGCACTGGGGCATTGGCAGCAGATCCTTTGAGTCCTATGAGTTGTGAGGTGGGGTACCTGCACGTCCCATGGATGCTCGATCAATTGGGTTCTGGGGAACTGGCGGCCAAGTCAATGCCTTAAGCTTTTTGTCATGTTCCTGCAGCAGTTTTGCAGTGTGGCATGATGCATTTTTGTGGCCACTGCCATCAGGAGGTGCGGTTGCCATGAGGGGGTGCACTGGGTCTGCAAAGGTTTTTTTTGGTGGCACATCAAGTGGCATCCACATGAATGTCAGAGTCCAAGGTCTCCCAGCAGGACATTGCATTGTAACAAGAGGATCAATGTTATTCACATCACCTGTCAGTGATTTTGTTTGGCTGAAGAGTGTATTTCAAAACATCCATATACAATGTGCAGTACAGTCCAAGTCTCAATAATCCATCTTACATCCATCAGTACTTCACAAAGGCATGCATGTTTGGTAAACCATTAAAAAACACAGTTGAGTAGGATGCCTGAACAGTCATGTGGGTTTGAACTCTGCTCAGGCGGAGCTCATTTGCACGTGCATGCATAGGCTACTCATAGACGGAAAGGTTTTAAATAACATTTTTAGTGTAAATGCATATGTTCAGGAAGTTCGGAGCATATGACTGGATAAATTAGACTTGGATTACACTGTAGGAGGTGTGTGAGAGTTTGAAAACAGATGTTTTGATATAGTCAGGGGTTAAAGCAAGAAAAAAAATTGTGCCTGAAATGTGGAGCACGTAAGTAACTAACTTTATGTTCTGTCTTTCTTTGTTTTGGGACCCTGAACACTGGCTACACTGACCCTCGGAGCAATGCTGTTATGCTGTCAAATATGTTCACATATTTGTGAAACGCTGTACATTCATTTGTGAGACGCCCTCTGACCCTGAGCCGATCTAACAGTAATTTCTTGTTTCTTATGCATTTCTCTTCTTTTTAGCCGTTTTATTATTAGCCACTAGCTGTTAGCTTAATGCTAACTTAAAAGAAGGCTAATCCGAACAGAGCTGATATCGCTAGGAGGCTAATCCGAACCGAGCCGATCTTGTTAATGTTTGCCGCTTGTCAGGTTAACGTTTTAATACTTCATTCAGCATACAGCTGAAGAGAAAACTTTCAAATTTATTATTTTTATTTCTCTCCTCAAACTCTCTAATGTTACAACCATTTCCTCAAACTTCCAGCCACAACCATGGCTACAACCACTCAGGATTTGTGACTGCCATAAAGCCAATCATAATGCGTGACGTCATCAGTTAGCGCGGGACCCCGGACAAATCTGGCAGCCTGGACACATTTGGTACGTACACCTGACAGAAACTTTGCCATGCCGGAAATCCGGCGCTGTGCCGGAGAACTTTGATCCCTGTATAGTTTTAGCGTTGTTTAACACATTCCCAATTACTTCAAATCCTGAAGAATGTGCACATTTTTGGATTCTCCGTTCACCATAGAGGTGAGAGAGAGAGACAGACTTTTCTTCATGAATTCAACTGAGCACACGGTGAGTAATTGATACAAATGATACAAATGGTCATTTTGTGGGAGAAGTACTGCATTAGCCAAAAATATTTCTTTGAGATTCCAGCTTCAGGGGGGTTAAAATCATACAGATTGTCAGAATGATAGTTCTCTCTTTGAGAGGGTGCCATCTATATGTCTAAAAGACGCACTAAAAGTAGTGTTTAGAAGGGTAAAAAATCATCAAGTGATTTAGACGCTATCTCCACTGACCTGTGTGAGCAGTCCTTGCTGGCTGTTGGCGCTCTGAGCCGTACTGCAGAGGAAAGCAACGGTTTCCCCCAGAGTCTCCCCCTTCAATAGGGTGTGGAGGAGGACAAACCCCCCTTCTTTGGCACCGGAAGCCAGATTTGCCAATAGCAGTCCAGGGTCTGTCTTAAGAGGGCCCCAGGCGTGGTTACAAACCACTAGGTCTGCCCCTCCTACTACACCTCCAGGGGCCGGGCCCATCAGTGGGTCCCACTGAGCCGAGGTGACTGCCAGCTCCTCAAGGGTAGCCTGGTGGGGGGTCAGAAGGTCCAGATTGGTCGCCGTGGCAGTGTAGTCCACATGCAGCATTGGCTGGATGTTGAGAAGAGATACTATGCGAGAGAAGAGCTGACCATCATTGGAGAAAGCCTGGTAGGGGTCAGACAGATGAAGAGGATTGAAGACCATATATATTGTATTTCAGTCATTCTGCGTCTGTATGAAATTTGCCCTTTTTTTTTTAAATCTAGTTTTCAATATTACCTCCAGCACTTTGATCTTGCCAGGCATGCTGTTTTCTATGGTGATGTCCACACAGTGTCTGAGGGCTGGGTTGTCTAGCAGGCCCTGCAGCAGGCTGTCCTGTAGCAGACACATCTTCTCCTTATCCACAGTCTGTTCCAGCTCTGAGCGAAGGTTTCCATTTAGCTCCAGGCCACAGAGCAGGGCCAGCAGCCGCACCAGGTTGGGCTCAGAAGGCTCGGGGCTGGGAAGAGGGCCGTCTGACTCCCCTTGTAGCCCAGGGATGCTGAGCTTGACACCATGAGGAGCCAACTTCCGCTGCAGTCTGTTGATTAAACCTGGATTGAGAGAGCCGGACAAAGTCTTATAGGACATATGGAGGCAGATGATACAAAAGACGAAAATGGATTGATAATATCAACCATTGATTTTAGGATTTTATTGAATGGAAAGAAATAACATTGGACTGCTGTCTTTATGTACAAATTAGAGATTGCTTTTTTGCCTTATAGAAGTTGTAACACAGAGATGTTCAATTTAAGTATCAAACACTGCAATAAGAAGACAGTAAGTCATAGTAATGAAAATTCTAATGACAAACATAATAACTTTAAAAACATCATTTGGCTACAAACTGTCATACACTCACAGACATGTTTATGTACTTAAAAAAAATTAACAGTTAAGGGTGTGCATTTCATTTTCATTTTAACTAGCTTAAAATGTGATCCACAATTATATCTGTCAACTAAAGAGATGACAAAAAGTGATACAGCCACAAAGGGAGGTTTACCTTTACAGAGCCTCAGCTGCTCTGCAAGTTTTTCATTGGCTGTAAGGCACTCTGTGTCCACATAGGGAACAAACACAAACTCCTCCAGGGTGGGGGGGCTCTGCTGCTGCTGTCTGCGGGGAGCCACAGTTGCGTGTAGTCCGCAGATCTGGACTCCACCAGCAATAATGTTGTCAAGGCAGCGGTTTACGTGGACATCAATGGCTATAGGATTGAAAGAGAAACGTTCACTGTGGTACACACTTACAGAACCCTAACCCCACAGAATATAAGCATGTTTCTACTCAGATACTACATAACTAAATCTGTACAAAACAGGGAGAAATGTATATTTTTTAATGACATTGGGTGGTTTCTATCTACTGGGGGTATACCAATATATTAGCCAAACATCTGTATCAGCCGAAATTCACCTTCTTGACTGCCACTGACCCATCACAAGTGGCCAGTGTTTTTCCATGGATGTATAAAGAGACCTGGCAGAGCCCTGTTCATTCATATGAAGGCTGCTCAGTGGTGCATGAAGCCAAAAAAAGCTCTATTTCCGTGATATCAAATTACCCGGATGATCCACACTGCTTCCGCATCATTGGGCCCATAAAGCAAGGGCACTAGAGACTTGCAGCCGCTGAGCATGGCCTAGTGCAACTGAGCGGCCAACTTCCACAACTTCTGGTTAATGTCAATGGGGATAAAATAATTGTGGCCCTTTTATATTTTCTAAATGTTATAAAACCGAATGGGATAAATCTTGATAGTGGAACGAGTCATTCTGCGGCGCTGTGAAGCTCAAAAGAAATGTATCTACTGACTTAAAGATGTCTCTTTCCCAATGCAAGTCAAGGGGAAAAAGACTTTTTGGGCCTAATGCAAAAACCTTGGCCCAGCAAAAACTTTCTCTGCTGCGTCACATCAATTTTTTCCAGAGTAAAAAGCTGGGCTTGTTAACTGATGGCGTTCCATTATTGACTGAAAAAGAAATTTTGAACAATAAGTCTGTGTTGACATCAGCAGGAGGAGAGCTATTTAAATTTTAGCAGTGGTCGAATCTAACTGCTGATAGAGGTTGCATTGAATTACATTATGATGCATTCAAGTTCCTCTCTGTAAATATTAGTGTTGATCAAGGGTTAATTATAACGTCTTCATGATGTAATCTTTTAAAAAATAAATGTTGGTGAGAACCTTGACTAAATACAGCTGTTTGAAGAAGAATTTGTTGATCTCTTCACAGCAATATAAAGCAGATACTAGAGAGGGAACTATGATATATTATGTATAGTGTAGTAAAAAAGTTGTTTTAAGAAAATGTATTTCATTTAAAAGAAGGTTATGACAAAGGCTGCTGCCTACACTTGTCATGTCTGTCTTCATATGATTTAATTTGTTCTCATTCAAAGGTAGTGTAACAAAGGACTGTGTGACTTCAAAACAGTTCAGTTACGTAGATTTTCTTGTTTCTTTGGCACAAAAGGGAGAATAAATAACAACAAAAACAAAACAAACAACAACCACAAAAAGTGATATCAGCCAAATTGTTATTTTAAACATCGTATCCACACAAAATTTTACAATAGGTGGATGACTACTGTCTACATAGAGAAACTATTTGGTACAGCCGACAGATGTACCAGTAGAGATAACCTGGAAAGTATGCATGGGTGGATTCACATGCAGATACATATCAGAGAAAATCAATGTTGAGCAGAATGATAACACACCTTGCTTTCCATCAGTGTATCTGCAGACCTTCTCCAGATGGACAGCTGGATCAACACACACTGAGCGGATCCTGGTGGGCAAACGCAGACTACGACCCGACAGCCCAACCACAATCATTTGCAGCATGGTGTCCAGAAAGGTCACCCAGTTTCCTGTCCACAGCAGTTTCCCGCTGTCCCCTGGAGGAAGCCAATCAAATAGAGATAAGTCATCAGTAGCAACACAGGTCTGGGGGATGTAATAAAAAAATATCAAAACAGTGCAGTGCTGTCTTTTAACTACTGCCTTTTTCTTGTCTTATGTTTCATCTTTGTGTATCATAAAATCCATTTTTAAAAATACAATGATGGATAGGCAACACACACACACACACACACACACACACACACACACACACACACACACACACACACACACACACACACACACACACACACACACACACACACACACACACACACACACACACACGTCACTAGTACCTGCATTGTTGGACTCCAAGATGCCTTGGAAGGTCTTTCCATAGTCATAGCTGCGCAGTCGCAGCTCTTTATAGATATCATGTGCTGTAAGCTTTATTTTGGGGTCACCATCATTGCTGGCAGCCTGCTGACTTATCTGACTGTGAAATGAATCAAGGGCTGCATCCTCTAGCAAGCTGACCTTGCCTGAAAATCACATGTGGAACAAAAGCAGAAGTCAGCAATTTTTTTAGACATTTTCAATGGAACTGCTGCCTGCTGCTTCTCTATCTGAATAAAACCTAGTTAGTTATTTTCCATGGAAAGGTCATAATGTGATCCACACCAGGATAAGACTCATACCTGTAATCTGTATACAAATAATACACGCTTCACTAATTTTAAGGCAGGGCTAAAGAATGCACTGTACAATGTAGAAAAAATACCTCAAAGTAGGATTAAAATAAAGACTGGATCATAAAGCATGGTCAGGGTATCCATAAATGAAAGTCAGATACTAATAATACCTGCCCTCAGTTCAAAAAAGACTGATATAGTCTGGGATGCTGAGGCATCAAAGACACCCTTGCACAGATAATCAAATGGATAATGTTGGAATCAATCAGGGATATAAAACGCCATCACTTCATCATTTTATCCAATTATAGATTTGTGTGAAATTTTGTCATAAGCAGTGTATTAATTCTTAAGTCATGGCAAAAAACATGTTTTGTGAGGTCACACTGACCTTTGAACTTTGGCCACCAAAATTTAAGTGTAAGTTTGTGCCAAATTTGAAGAAATTCCCCAAGGCGTTCTTAAGATTTTCCATTCACAAGAATGGAACTGACAGACAGACAGAGATAGATGGACGGACAACCCGAAAACATAATCGAATGTACAGAGACTACATACCACTGACAGCCAGGTTTCCATTCTCTGAAACCTCAAACTTGTTGGTGGCAGGCATGAGATGCACCTTCAGCTGGACAAGGCCTGAGAGGACCAGAAAGGTAAAGAGAGAAGACAGACAGAGAGGCAATCAGAGGCTCATCACTTCTTTGCAATCAAGACTTCCAACCTCCCCGTGCTCACACCTCTGCTGTGCTCTGGTCTTACCGGTCTTTGGCAGGATGGTGGCCCTGTGGATGGTGACATCCTCAAAGATTACAGGGGTGCTTTCCATGACAACCCCTAGACTTTTCACCAGGGTACGCCAAGCCAGTACCAAGTAACCCGTCGCTGGGTAGAGGACACGCCCATCAATGCAGTGTCCAATCAGGTAGTAGTCTATAGACTCTGGGTTTATGTCTGTTGTTGGTCAAAGAAGAGTTGGATACAGAGACCATCAAGTGGCAAATGAGAAAGCCCTTGAGTGTTAGAAGAAAAAATGGAAGATGACTGGTTTTTTTTATGTGGATGTGCATTTCTTACCGATATTATAGATGACAGCAGAATTCGCTCCTCCTGAGCCACTGGAAAAATCCTCTACCTTAGGGACATCCCAGATCTGAGCATGGTCCCACTGCACCAAGGGGGAGATCAGAGGGGTACCAACTGGCACAGGGTACTTGACTGGGCAGAGGCTGTTACCATCCATGTTGATGCTACAGAGTTGCATTAAAAAGAATTCTAAAATCAGCAATCTGAAAGTGTTTCCAGGAGTGCTCAAAGAGGGGAAGAGGACAGGAGTTTTTACTGCAAAGCCCATCCACAACAACAGGTACCCCAAACTCCACTTATGCACCAAATATTACTAAATGTTGAAGCAGTGAGGCATTTACAGACCCGTTCATGTAGATTTTGCCAACGTTTGAGAGGAAGAACTCGAGGTTGTTGGTGTGGCCTCTCTTCATCAAGGGGAGGATGGAACATGTATGCTTTAAGGTACGCTTCAGGATGGCCTGTATAGAAAACATGTATGGAAGTGGGAAGTTTTGACAGTGGTTCACTAAACTATTTAAACCATTATACCCTTTTACAGGACAAAGACATTGTTTTAGCAAAACTTGACAAATATTTGATAAGCTTTGTGCAGATGTGAAAGAGAGTGCATGCTCTTCCCACAACAATGAGGTCTTCAAATCTCAATATAATATAATGAATCTAATAATAATAACAACACCACGTTAAACTTCAGTTTTTTGTTCACTTAGTGTGCAGACTAATTTCCCATTCATTTCTACAAGATTACAGATGGTGGAGCTATACTCAAGGGATATGTCCATAATGTTACTGTGTATTTTTTAACATTGGGTGACATTATAGACGTAAATTATCTTACTCTTAAATTATCTTATTATCTTGCTGTATGTAAGCATACAGAGATTAACAGGAGGCATAGCTTAACAGCTGATGAACTGAACAGCAGAAAATTAAGTAAATTCTGTGTTTTTGGTGGAGAAGTTGCTGCTTGTGTAATATGCACAATATAAGATGCAGACAGTGTAAAACTATGTGATTGGACAGCGATCACTAGGCTCAGTCACACAGCTAAATCAAATGATGTACCGTTATAAATGATATATATTTCTTATGTTGGGTACACCAGGCCAGCACTAAGAGGCTCAGGAAGAGCTTCTTTCTTCAGGCCACAAGGATTCTAAACAAAGACCCTGCACTTTCCTGCATTTCAAATTGTAGCACTGTTTTAAAATCTAAAAGTGCAACTTTTAGAACTAGAATTACCACCTTGTAGTTGTATGCCTCCACTAACCACTCAAGCAACACTTACAGTTTACATCCATGTCTATGAAAACATGGATGCTTAATTTGGATGCATAATTGGAGTATGAATTCTTGAGATGTGGCCAAGTTTTGTGCCAAATTTAAAAAACTTACCTAAAGGCATTCTTGTGATATCTTGTTCACAAGAATGGAACAGACAGACAGACAAACAAAACAGAATCCGTCCAGCCATATCCTCAGGACCGAGGCATAAAAACTACAATACATCATCATCAATGTCATAGAAAAGCCATGCCACACTCTTTGGGGTTTTCCCTCTCCTAGCTGAAAGTCATTATAGGATGCTTCATAAATAACTCTCAAGTTCTACTCTGTCTAAGGTATCCCATCATCTACCAATCTTTATTTACAGTTAGTAACCTTGATATATTCAATTTGATATATAACATGGGAACATTTTAACCTGGTTTTTAGTTTTAAACATTTGAATGCAAACTTAATGAGTAAAATGTTGTTGCAGCATGTAATTAAATGCAAATTAATCAACTACATTTTTTTGCCTTTCCCACTGTCACACTGTCGCTGCTGCTATGCAATTCACACAGTTCACCCTCCTTCTTATCCTGCCTCCAGCTGCCAATTCAAGTAAATAGGCTGAGTATATATAGGACAGTTTTCTGCATCCTAAATCGAATATTATCGAACAGAATTGATGAATGCCAGTCAAAGACTTAGACAATGATGTTTACTTCATTGATGATACAGTGTGTCTGTCAGAAGTCTGGAACACATGACCCACGTTGTGTCATTTGATGCCCACAATTCAAATATGACAGACAGAAGAAGCTGTCAAAAGAGCCAGGATGTGCTAATGTAGTTCGTGGTAGAGCAACAACTTCCTGTGCGTACCTGCAGCAGAGCATGAGGTGCTATCTCCACCACAACAGCATTTTCAGGCACCAGACTGAGACCCTCATGGAACAGCACAGGGCTCACCAAGTTGTTGACATGGTAGTCAGCTGAGCTGTACAGAGCGAGCGGAGAGTCCCACTCTGACTGAGGGATGCTGGTGCTCACCCAGCGGGATGAACGCCGACATGGCTCCTTGATCACCTACAAACAAGATTACATTTTAAATTATTTATCAGTATTCAAATACCTGCCAAGCCGCATGCCCATGGTTATAATAATGGACATAATAATCTGATGTGCCAAGTTGCCTGGTAGGACAGGGGCAGAATGCAGCGGCGAAAGAAGAAATGTCAAAAAGAAATGCCAAAAAAAGAAGAAATTTCAAAAAATGGTTTACAGAAAATAAGCAGATAAATTTGATAATAACATGTATGATTTTAAACTAGAATTTGATGCCCAAGATTCAGTATGTCTCCCTCTCTGTTCCTGAGATATGATCATTATAGATGTTACAGTGAAGTTGACTTTTGAACTTTTGGATATATAATGTGATTACTTCATCATATAATCCTGTTTGACATTTCTGTAAAATGTTGTCATACTGAGTGTATTCATTCTTGAGTTTTGGCCAGAAACAGATTTTGTGTGGTTGCAGAGACCTTAACCTTTGACCACCAACATCTGATCAGTTCATCCTTGAGTCGAAGGGGACGTTTGTGCCAAATTTGAAAAAAAAAAAAAAAAAAAAATCCGTCAAGGCGTTCTTGAGATATTACGTTCACAAGAATGGGACAGACAGAGGGATGTGTGTATGTACAGACAGGTGGACAACCTGAAAACATAATGCCTTCAGCCACGGCTATCACAGGCACAGAGGCATAAAAATAACATGCCAAAGTTAAAACATGAAAGAATGCATTTCATATAGTAATACACCAAATGAAAGTGAAGCTATGTTTCTATGACCTCCAGTAGCTGTCAGTGTGACAGCAAGAGTCAAAGCTAGACTGCAGAGCCACGTACATTCTTCAGGGCAGCCAGCAGGATTGGAGCGATGGAGGCCATGTAGTATGAGTGGAAAGCGACACCAGCACTGCGAACCTCCTTGGCAAAGACTCCTTGCTCTTTCAGCTCAGACACAAACTTACTGATTGCTTCCTGATAAAACACACACACACACCACACCTGTCAAGACACAACATCCTGCTACTAGGAAAAACTAGATAGGTCAGTGTATTCATTCTAACATTAGGTAATAGAGTTGCTATTATGTTTTTACAATCTGACAGTGTTTTTACATAGTTTAAAGCATCCTGGCATCGTTTGTTGTTTTGTTGCTGTTGATCAACTACTATATTCCTCTTCTGACTTCCTGTCTTCCTCTCTGCTAAAAAAGTTACAGTTTTTATCTAAAAGTGAAGGCCTTGTAAGTTTGCTGATTCGTTTGCTTAGCTATGTGCACAATTTTCCACAACAGTGTCTTCCAACCTGTAGTATGCAGTATTAAAAAGGAACTACAGCCATTTTCAAAATTCATTCACATTATTCCTATGGTCTAAGATAGTCCACAATAGTACACATGAGCAACTCCTTCTCAAATGCAAACACTAAAGTGCTATAAACAAACTTGTAATGTCATCAGTAATAAAGTGTGGAGCTGCTCCATTGATAATGAACGGTGAACAGTGTTCTAGATGACACTGAGGGGAATGTTCTAAGTACTTTCCTTTGCCATGTAAATAACATACTGCAATTCTTCACTTTGGTGGTGTTCCCTGTTAAAGTCTAGTCATGAAAAGTCTTGTATAAATTACAACCAAAGTTTTACTAATTTTGCAATTTCTAGGATACAGCTAAAATCCTGAAAAGCAGGTATAGTTACAAAATTAACATCATGTGAGCAAATGGAAATAAAAAATTCCAAGCATTAAGCCGGCTCAGTGTTGTCACAGTGTAAAATTCAGGTTCCCTGCATGTTAACAACACTATAAAAGCAAAAGTCTCCTAGAATGTTTGACCTGTGGACCAGAGATGGTGACAGTATCCTCAGCATTGTGGCAGGCAGGAACCACTCCGTAAGGACATTGAGCCATACACTCCTCCCAGGTCAACCCTGGAAAACAGACAACGATAGATTTTGTGGAATTAACAATTCTCTTAGTTTGATGTGTTGAGATGACTGCTGTGAAAGAGGTACTTTAGACTTTTGTTTTCATCTCATCAGTCCAAAATCATCTTTATTCACTGCTCTCCATACAATTGTTTACTCTATATAACAGACACTCATTTACTCTATTGTTAGCAATAGATTGAGATTTTGGGCTCTCATGAATTATTATCATTTCACACTAATGCCAGGTGTAAGATCACATCTATGAAATGCAACTCATTGCATAGTGGGATTGTTTGCAGAATGTAACATCCTATTGTGCTATAAAGTAAGCACATTTTTGCTAATCTGCATGAAGCCACAAAAACTGAGCCCAGTGAGAAGAGTGAGACCTTTCAATAATTGACAGTACTCCCCTCAGGATAAGACTTCATTTTTACTTTCTACAGACATTAAAAAAAAAAAAAGCAGAATTTAAATTCTAATCATGATAATACCATAACAACATAATTACATACAGTACACTATAACAGATTTCACCAGAAGTCACCATCACAGAAATTTAAAACTATTAAAGCTTCCTTCCAAACTTCACCTAAAACCTTTATTTTATTGATTTATTTAGTTTAGAAATCCTGACTTACTCTTTCACATAAATTGTAGCATTCAAGAAAAAAACAACCTTTAGATGACAGACTACAAAGGTTTTCATTCCAAACAAGACAACATATTTAATGATATCAGCTGTTGAAATGTGGTAAAGAATCACTGCTCTCTCTTACCCACTGCAGCCATGCCTCCCGGAGGAAGGTTGGCCTCCTTGATACAGCGGCCTCTCCAGTAGGCAGCCAGGATGGCTTCACTGTGGCTCAGGGAGCCGTCAGCGTAGCCACAGGCTAGCTCTCCCACTGAGTGTCCTATGATACCATCAGGCTGCAGACCCAGCTTAGTGAGCAGGTCGATCTGAGCTATCTGTAGGGAACCACACAACACACATGAGATACCTTTCATGTGTAAGTTATTTATTTATTTGGGGGGCAGGGTTTAGACATCTTTTGGGTTGTTTTAACATACCATTTAGGCTGTTTCTAGGACTTTGTTGTTTATCATGATTTTATAATTGCATTTCTGTTTAGTCTGATTTTGTTTTACGCTGCATGGTAGAATAAACACAGATGTGCTGACCCTCAGTGTTGTGTCCCTTACTATTTTTCTTTACCAGCTAAACATGACAAATATAAGCAAGTGTATCCCAGATACCATATGGAAATATATGATTGTTGTTGTCAAATTTATTATACTAGAATAAACCCCTTGAGATATACCATCTCTGACATGAGAGGTACATGTAGAAGTTTTGAGTTTCCAAATATGTAACTTTGGTAAGCTACATAAAAGAACTAATACCTAAATACAAGTCAACATATTTCCATCAGCACTTAGTGTGAAGGCTTCTCTCCTGTGGTCCATTATCAAAATAACACCAATGGCAGAGTTCCACAGTTTCACATTTTCTACTCTACCTGTATGGCAGCGAGGCCAACAAAGGCATGGACAGTGTCTTCAAAGGTGGTGTCATCTGCATCCATGAGCAGGCGAGACACAACCAGGCCGGTGTCCTTCAGGGCTATGTCTGACCGCAGAATAGACTCTCTGAAGTCTGGCAGCTGCATGAGACTGCGACCCATACCTGCCCACTGTGTTCCCATACCTGTTATTACAATAAACAGTCACACACCTTAATCCAGTAAACCATCAGTCACTTAAAGAGGAGGAGGAGATCAGTTAATCTTTAAAGTCAAATGTGCCAAAAATCCCAACAAACATTGTTTCCAATGGCACACACAATAGTTGTTAAATTCTGCTCAGTTCTACAGAAATTATTAATAGGTCACTTCACCTGAATTACAAATTCTCACTTCACTGTTGGTTATCTGTCTATTAGGGGTAGGAATCTTCAGGCACCTCATGATTCATTTATAATTCAGAGGGTAACGATTTGATAGCTGATGATCGATGCATCACATTCCGTCGAAATGTTTGATTTCAACATATGATTTACTTTTCTCTTTCTTTTAAAATAAAATATAGCATAGCATAGCATTGCATATAGCATCCACTGTGGGATATACACATATACGGGATATACACGCCTGCGTAGGATCCAGTGTTTGCATAGCGTATTATAACATTTCCCCTGAAACAGTATGCAATTCATGCTCTAGTCAAAAATATACGGTCCGTATCCTTTTTATTTTAAAATGTTAACTGCATTGAATAATTAATTCATTAATCTGAAAGTACCTTACAATCTCCTGTGTGCATAAAAATAACACGAGGGGGAGGTGGAGTGCTCTGCCACATCCACTGTGTTGTTATTGATATTACGCCAGCAGAGGAGCTAGGAGCAGCCTCTCTCTCTGTTAATGCTGGTGAAAGCCAAGACACTGTGCAGGCCAGGCAAGGGGTTTTTAAAGGTAAAACAGACTGAGCAGAGAGTTATTTTCCTCACCACAGAAGTGTTTTAATTTGGTTAATGCTGTAGCGTGTGTTGGTTGCTGATTGCTGCTCCTCTCGTTAATGTTAGTCTCTGGGCGGTAGTGTAAGTACATATTCACAATATACTTCATGTTCATCTTGTGAAAGTAACCATTTAGACATAAACTTCAACATCATGTTATGAACAAACATTTACATAATCAATGGCAGAAACCTCAAGAAGAGCAACTGAACAATCGATTGTTGATTAATGCCGACTCATTCATGTTCGCATTGTGATGCATCTAAGAATCAATTTGCCCTCATTTTGGTTTCACTTGTCAAGTTTTAAGCTGTCTCTCTCTCTGCCTGTACTGCTTTCCCTTGATACAGTGGAGGTGAATAAAATTTCATCTGTGTTGCTCACAGTATTGAAAAATGACAAACAACAAATCAACAGCAACATCTGTTTTCAGATACTCTGATACTCCACAAACTGAACTCTTGAGTGTACTTAAGATTTAAGACATCTTGCTCTTTAGATAACAAAAAGCAATGAGAATAACTAGAATTACTGCCCCGTGGTTGTAAGCCTCCATGCACCAGTCTACTTTCTCTTACAGTTTAAATCCATGTCTGTAAAAACATGGATGCTTCGCACACATCTTCACTCCAGAAGCACAGAAGATTTATACAATCAGCACAGTTTCAAGATTAGAGTCACCAGATTAAGTATCTGACCAAATATCTCCCCTTTTGTTCCTGAGATATGACTTTGAGTATGGACCAGAAAAGTGTTTAATTTGTATGAAATTTTAATTAGCATATAGTTTCTTCAGTTATGGCCAAAACATATTTTGTGACGACACAGTGACCTTTACCGTTGACCTTCAATGGTAAAAGTCACTGTGTCATCACAGTGACCTTTACCATTGACCTTCAACAACGAAATTCTCAGCAGTTCATTATTTAGACCATGTGTGCCAAATTTGAGAAAACTCACTCAAGGAATTGTTCATTCTTGACTTCTTTAAGAATGAGGCGGAGGCAATGTCACACTGACCTTGACCTTTTACCACCAAATTCTTATCAGTTAATTTGTGATTCAAAGAGGATGTTTGTGCCAAATTTGAAGAAATTCCCTTAAGATGTACTTGAGACATTGGCCTCTAGGCGCAGCCGAGTGGTGGAGGGTGTCAGGTTCGGTAGCGGGAGGATCTCGTCCCTGCTTTTTGCGGATGACGTGGTCCTCCTAGCTCCATCAAACAGTGACCTCCAGCTCTTGCTGGGACGGTTCGCAGCCGAGTGTGAAGCGGCTGGGATGAGAATCAGCACCTCCAAGTCTGAGGCCATGGTCCTCAGCCGGAAAAGGGTGGATTGCCCTCTCCGGGTCGGGGGGGAGGTCCTTCCTCAGGTGGAGGAGTTTAAGTATCTCGGGGTCTTGTTCACGAGTGAGGGTAGGATGGAGCGAGAGATGGACAGGCGGATTGGGGCGGCGCCAGCAGTGATGCGGGCGCTGAACCGGTCCGTTGTGGTGAAGAAGGAGCTTAGCCAAAAAGCGAAGCTCTCGATTTACCGGTCTATCTTCGTTCCAATCCTCACCTATGGTCACGAGCTCTGGGTAGTGACCGAAAGAATGAGATCGCGAGTGCAAGCGGCCGAAATGAGTTTCCTCCGTAGGGTGGCTGGGCTCAGCCTTAGAGATAGGGTGAGGAGCTCGGACATCCGGGAGGGACTCGGAGTAGAGCCGCTGCTCCACCACATCGAGAGGAGCCAGTTGAGGTGGTTCGGGCATCTAGTAAGGATGCCACCCGGACGCCTTCCTTGGGAGGTGTTTCGGGTGTGTCCAACCGGGAGGAGACCTCGGGGCCGCCCCAGGACACGCTGGAGGGACTACATCGCCCGGCTGGCCTGGGAACGCCTCGGGGTTCCTGCGGAAGAGCTGATGGAAGTGGCTGGGGAGAGGACTGTCTGGGCTTCTTTGCTGAGGCTGCTGCCCCCACGACCCGGACCCGGATAAGCGGAGGACGACGACGACGACGCCTCTAGTTTCCCGGCGCGGCGCAGGGTGGCGAACCCCATGCAGAGCTAGTTTTGAGCAGCGCAACCCGAGTTGTGCTCAGTTTGGTAGTTTGGCAGACCGAGGTGGGCTGAGATAGGTGTGGCGGTGCAGCAGGGGGAGGTGCCGACAGATCCGGCTTGGTGCAGTGACAGTTTCGTGCCAAAAGGTGCGCTAAAAGCTCACCAGCTGAAACCAGGTCTACTGTCAGCGCAGGCAGAGCGCAGCCGGTGTAGTGGAAGTTTGGCTGACGGGCAGACCGTGCGCACACGTCACTAAAACCTCACAGGCAGGTTTCCAGAATGTCAGCCACATTAACGATGCAATAAATACCCACAAAAAACACTATTCAATGCAACTATCTGCAATCAGCACATAAATGCCTGTCACATCTGATGTCAAAGTGGATTGGCACCATTTGGCACGCGTAATGGAAACCCAACCTGATTTGATTAACATAGCTGCAAATGAGTTCACATCCCTCTCAGCCAACCACAAACAGCCACAGCATCAGATAGGGAGTATATATTCAGCATTTGTCATCTTAGAAAAGTCAAAAGAAAAGAAACAGACTGCAAGAGAGAAAGAGAGGGCACGCGCACACGAGAGAAACGCTGTCAATAAATTGTAAGTTATGTTCGGTGTCTTAAGGGTTTACATGTTTCATGTGATTGCCTATAAAAATGTTAAAATGTTCTTGCTTAACGTGATCTACAAAGATGGAGTACATTATCGCGAGGAGGAGGAGGAGGACTTTTGAAGAGAGATCAGGGCGCACGGGAGAGGAGAGACTACCTGGCTGCACAGCTCTGTCCTTAAATGTGAGTATTTCCCTGTACATCCATTCACACATTAAATATAGGCTACAACAAATCACCCAAAACAAATTATTTCAATGTTCAATTTATTTTATTTATTGATCCCCCTTCTTCCTCTTCCTTCTTTCCACTGGTTAGCGACACGTCCACGCGTGCATGGCCTTAATGGCCGCCTGGGTACAGGGACCGTGGCTGTACCCTGTGGCAGCAGGCGCTCGACTGCATCCGCCAGCCGACGCAGGCTGGTGTCTATCGAGGCCAGCGGGAGCAGCCTGAAACTCACGCCCCGGGGCCAGTCTTCCACTCCTTGGAGCTGGGCCTCTAACCCCTGGACCCGGGAGGTTAGAGAGCCCAGCTCCCTGTCCAGCATTCTGAACCCCCCCACCTGAAGGTCCAGGAAGGGCTGGTCCCGTGGCTGCACCCAGGCCTGTCTAGTCTGGCTGTGCGCGGGCTGCGAAGCTGCCCCCGTCTGCCTACTGTGCCCAGAGAGCTTTTGTTTGGCCCTTCTTCTAACAACATTGAACGATTTTTTTGCAGTGGACAACGATTCTCAGTGTATCCGGGCAACATTGATTTACAATTGTGGTGACCTCCTCCCAGGCTACCTTTGCATCATCAGCCCGTGGAGGTCTGCTCGCAGTTCTGTATATTCGGACACTGCGAGCTTGGACCTCCCGGACCAAAACATCAGTTTCCTTCCGGGAGAAGTTTGGCCGTCTGACACTGCTGCTCTCTTCTGCTATGGCGAATTGAGTAAACTCTCATTACGCCTTCGCGCAACGCATTTAAGGGCGAGGAGAGAGGCTCATTTGATCGGTGTGATGTGAATCGGCTGTGTGAAACCCACTCCACGCCTTCTCTCCTCACTCTTTCAGACTTGCGCAGGTAGGAGGGACGGAGGTGGGAGAGAGGAGTAGCTGTGCCAGCACGCACGGTGTGGCAAACTTGCAAAATCCGTCTAGCCACACCCAGTTGGCGAAGCGCAGGTGCACTGTGCCTCCGCCTTGCCCGGTCTGCGAAACTAGAGGCCATTGTGCTCACAAGAATGAGACAGACAGGGTAACAGTGACCTTGACCTTTGACCGACAAAATCTAATCAGTTTATCGTCAAGTCCAGGTGGACATTTGTGCCAAAAAGAACTTCCCTTAATGTATTCTTGAGATATTGTGTTCATGAGAATGGGACACATCGACGCATAAAAAGCAATTAGTGGCAAACTCATTCCAAGTAAATAAAATGAAATCTGTATTTCATCTGCCTGTTTGTTTATTTGTTTGTTTGATGGCTCACCTGAACAGATGTACCAGAGCGGCTTGCCAGTGGCCAGCACCTGTTGCACCTCCATGACGTCACTCTGAGAGCCAATCAAAGTGTAGCCTCGGTAGGGCATGCTGGCAGTTGGAACTCCTGAAACCTCATTGAGTAAAGACAGGAAGCTGTCATCTGCAGCATGTTCCTTCCCCTTTTGGAGAACGGCCTTCACTGCGTCCTCTGTCCGTCCACAGGCCTGAAGCACCCTGGGAACCGTCCTGGGCAGTGCACTTGCTTCAGCTGGTTTCTCAGCTGGACGAAGGATCACATGAACATTTGAACCTCCAAATCCAAAGGAGTTAATGCCTACAATGCCGCCTCGGATGGGAATAGGCTCGTCAACGACTTGAACCCGACCATCAGTGAGGGCTGGAATGTCAGGGTTAGGATTTTTGAAGTGCAGGTTGGGAGCCCAGACTCCTCGCTCCAAAGAAAGCACCACCTGCATGTGGGATGAAAAACAACCAATGAAGTTAAAAGAGACAAGACACCACAGCATTATAGTATGGTCAAAATAACTCTGAGCTTCAATTCGATTATCACTTCCTTTTTTTTCTGTAGTTTATTTGGGGCCCTATTTAGATGGTCTAAAGCGGACGGTGGATATTAACATGCCTTTAGCCCTTAGCAGTAATGATTTTATGAGCTTTTTTAATGACAAAATTCTAACTATTAGAGGCAAAATTCATGACCTCCTGTCCTCAGATAGTACCTATCTAACCTCAAACACAGCTGTAAGACCTAATATATATTTAGATTGCTTCTCCCCAATTTCTCTTGAAGAACTGACCGCAGTGATTTCTTCATCTAAATCATCAACGTGTCTCTTAGACCCCATCCCAACTAGACTACTTAAGGAGGTTAAGTTAACACTCATTTATTAGACAGTCTTTTAAGGTAGCTGTAATTAAACCTCTACTAAAAAAGCCCGCCCTGGATCCAGAGGTGTTAGCCAATTATGGACCAATATCTAATCTTCCCTTTCTTTCAAAGATCCTTGAGAAAGTAGTCGCACACCAGCTGTGTGACTTTCTCCATGATATTCAGTCAGGATTTAGAGAGCATCATAGCACTGAGACAGCACTAGTTAAAATTACAAATTACCTTCTGATTGCTTCAGACAAAGGACTCGTCTCTGTACTTGTTTTATTAGATCCTCGTGCGGCGTTTAACACAATTGACCATCAAATTCTGCTACAGAAACTGGAACACTTAATTGGCCTAAAAGGTTCTACACTATGCTGGTTTGAATCTTATTTATCTGATCATTTTCAGTTTGTTCACATTCATAATGAATCATCCTTACGTACTAAAGTTTGTTTTGGAGTTCTGCAAGGTTCTGTGCTCAGACCAATCCTATTTACTCTATATATGCTTCCTTTAGGTAACATCATTAGAAATCACTCTGTAAATTTCCATTGTTATGCGGATGATACACAGTTGTATTTATCGATGAAGCCAGAAGAAAGTAATCAATTAACTAAACTTCATAAATGCCTGAAAGACATAAAAACCTAGATGAGCATCAACTTCCTGATGTTAAATTCAGACATAACTGAAGTTATTGTTCTTGGCCCCAAACAACTCACAGACTCTTTATCTGATGACATAGTTTCTCTAGATGGCATTGCTCTGGCCTCTAGCATTGAACATTTGATCAAGATTTGTCTTTTAATTCTCATTTTAAACAAACCTCACGGACTGCATTTTTTCATCTGCGTAATATTGCAAAAATTAGGCCTATCCTGACCCAAAAAGATGCAGAAAAATTGGTCCACGCTTTTGTTACCTCAAGGCTGGATTACTGTAACTCTCTATTATCAGGTAGCTCTAGTACGTCCTTAAAAACTCTCCAGCTAATTCAGAATGCAGCAGCACATGTAAGTAAGTAAGTAAGTAAAATTTATTTGTATAGCACTTCTCACAGAGAGGACTCACAAAGTGCTTCACAGGATTAAAATACCAACAAGAATACATACATACAAACATACATGTCACATACAGAGACACAAAAAATGAAACAGTTGTTGCAAAACAAATCACTTAAGACAAGTTAAAGAATGCCTGCCTGTATAGATAGGTTTTAAGATGCTTCTTAAAAATATCAACCGATGCTGCAGCTCTCAAATTCTGTGGGAGGGCATTCCACAATCTGGGCACAATGGACTCAAAGGCCCGGTCACCTCTAGTTCTAAGCCTAGTGCGAGGAACTGCCAACAGGCCGTGATCGGCCGACCTAAGTGTCCTACTAGGAATGTATACATGCAGCAGGTCAGACAGATACTCAGGTGCCTGACCATGAAGGGCTCTGAAAGTTAAAACAAGGATTTTGATCTGGATCCTGAAGCTGACGGGAAGCCAGTGTAGGGAGGCCAGGACAGGAGTAATGTGGCAGTTTTTGGGTGATTTGGTAAACAGCCTGGCAGCGGCATTCTGCACCAATTGGAGGCGATCTACAAGAGTTTTGCTGAGACACATGAGAGAGAGAATTGCAGTAATCCAGACGTGATGACACAAAGGCGTGAATGATCATTTCTAGTTCAGCATATGATACAACAGATCTCAGTTTTGCAATGTTTTTAAGGTGGAAAAAGCATGTACGGGTCAACGCATGGATGTGTGTATCAAAGTGCATGGCCTAGTCAAAAATAACTCCGAGATTTCTCAGGTTAGAGCGGATATTTAAATTCAGGGACCCAATACAGCTCGCCACCCTAGAAGCAGTACAGTCTGGAGCAACAATAACGACCTCGGTCTTAGCAATGTTAAGCTGGAGGAAATTGTTGACCATCTAGTCATTAATTGCAGACAGTCATGCAGTACATTCAGACAGTCAGTCCTGTCAGGATTAAAGGAAAAATACAGCTGAATATCATCCGCGTACATATGATAAGATACACCCTCAAACCTGTTGATAATGATTCCAAGATTTAGCATATACAGAGCAAACAAAATTGGACCCAACACTGAGCCCTGAGGTACCCCACAAGAAAGGGGTACGGACTTGGACATGAAAGGACCAGATGCTACTGAGAAACTTCTCCCAGAGAGGTAGGAGGCAAACCAGTCAAGGGCACTGCCTGAAATGCCAACACAGTCACTGAGCGTATCTAACAAGATGTGGTGATCCACAGTATCGAAGGCTGCGCTAAGGTCAAGCAGCACTAGGATGGTACATTTACCCGTGTCAGAGGCCATCATGATGTCATTAGACACTCTAAGAAGTGCTGTCTCAGTGGAATGCTGCTGACGGTAACCAGACTGAAATTTGTCATAAATACAATGCTTATTTAGGGCAGGGACTAGTTGGTTAGCAATGACTTTTTCTAAGATCTTTGAAATGAAAGGCAATTTAGAAATGGGCCTGAAATTGCTAAATAATGAAGGGTCCAGATTTTGCTTTTTAAGAAGCAGCTGGACAACCGCATGTTTAAAATAGGAGGGGAAGCAGCCAGAAACCAGTGAGCAATTAATCATATAGAGCAGGGAAGAGCCGATGGAACCAATAACTTTTTTCAGTAGAGATGTGGGCAAGATGTCTAACGGGCTGGAAGAAGTCTTCATACTGCTCACTAGCTTAGTTAAATCTTGTAGGGAAATGGGTGAGAAACAATCCAGTATTGGCTGCTGTAAAGGAGGAGCAGGGGGATGAGCAGAAGAAGAAGGGGTAATACTTGCTCTAACACTAGCAACTCTGTTGACAAAAAATGCTAGAAAATTGTTACAAAAATGGGCACCACAGGGGGCTGGGAACAAACAAGATTATTTATAAAATGGGCACCACAGGGGGCTGGGAACAAACAAGATTATTTATAACAACAAAATGGACAACAAAATGATAGAAATAAATAAAAAAAATATATAAACTTGATATTGTATTGCACACACTTATGAACATAGAGTGCATTAACAGGTGCTAATATTACATAATACTCAGTTCAATCATTATGACTTTTTCTAAGTAAATAGTGGTGAAAAAGCTTAAGATCAAAGATGTGTGATGAGAAACAGAGCTGCTGATGTAAATATACTGATGAATGTTACAGACTTGGTTAGAGTGCTGTACAGTATTTCAAAGGGGACCTAAAGCAGAGTTCAACTGACCTCATAGTAACAAACACAAAAAGTGGGATAATTTTTGACAATAATTAATAAATATGTATACATTCTAATGATAATAACATTCATCAGCCAGCTAGGTCCAGTACTGTAACTACTCTGTCTGTGAGGATCAGGTACTCAAATTTATTAAAAATAAATTTAATTTAACTGTATAAGATTATACTTAAACTAGGCCACAGATCTGAAAACAAAACCCTGCCTGAAGGCATTTCCTGCCTTTATTTGATAGTGAGAGACGGTGGGGAGATGACAGTAAACAAAGGAGAGAGAGATGAGACAAAGCTTTACAGCTGGATTCAACCAAGGGACTTTTCTGCACATGGCTTAAAACCTGCCACTTTCTTTTACCTGATGAGTCAAAGGACTTGCAGGTCCCCTCAGGACTAAGCATGCCCAGTTTCATGAACTGCACCGAGGTGTTTGGTTTGAGCATATATAGTGTCGAAAACAACTTTGGGATTCCACTTATTGGAGGAAATGAGGTCAGCAAAATAAGAGGCCCGAGCAGCTTTAACCATTAAGTTATATTCTGTTAAAGGCTAAGTTCGGTTTTTTGACACCTGGGCCTTATTTTTAGGAATAAATACGCTCGTAGACTCACCCAGACAATTTTGGTGGAGCTCGGAGCCGTTTTCGAGCAATTTAGATCCATCCGACGGCGTTTTCTCTCATGCCATAGAAGCGGACGGGGCCAGACATCGAAGCCCCTAAATTAGACATTATCTGCTGCGAAACTCGCTCATTTCACCTACATTTTATAAATGAATGGCCAGTGTTAAAACCATGTCAGCTCAACTTCCTTGTTATGGTCATCCGGGGCTTTGCAAGGATGGGTAACTTTTGATGACGTCATAGACGTGCGCCGCAGTAGCGCAGCTGAGTCCAGCCAGCGCTCAGATATTAATATATTATTAATTATAATATTATTACTTTCATTAATGTTTTTGTAAGCTACTGTCATTACTGTCTGTCCTGCATCTCTCTCTGTCTCTCTCTCTTTCTGTCTCATTGTGTCATACAGATTACTGTTACTTCATTATGTTGATCTGTTCTGTACGACATCTATTGCACGTCTGTCCGTCCTGGAAAAGGGATCCCTCCTCAGTTTCTCTTCCTGAGGTTTCTACTGCCCCCCCCCCCTCTTAAAGGTTTTTTTTGGGGGAGTTTTTCCATATCCACTATGAGGGTCCAAAGGACAGAGGGATGTCGTATGCTGTGAGGCAAACTGTGATTTGTGATATTGGGCTTTATAAATAAAATTGATTGATTGATTGATTGATTGAAAGCCAGTAATGTAAGCTTCCTTCATATCATTTAACGTTTGAACTCATCACTGTTTTCCAGCAGGAACACTGCATCCTCCAGTGTACCTGTTGCTAAACGTTACACA